>JAABKJ010007545.1:161778742-162011836 GCA_011634705.1 Andricus grossulariae
TTCCATGTTTGGTTGAACATTCATCTTCTTCAGTTGAAAATTTGTTTACCTAATTAAAAATGATTCTTTTTTGGTAGAAAATTAATTTTTTTTTCGGTTCAAAATTAGTGTTTTTTATTGAAAATTATTTTTCAACTAAAAATTTAACTGTATCATGTTTGCTTGAACATTAATATTCTTCAGCTAAAAATTCAACTACTTATTTGTTTACAAATTTTTGTATATTGTTGAAACTTGGTGAATAATTCACCTTTTTGGTTGAAAATTCAACTACCAGGTTAAAAATTCCATTAAAAATTAAAATATTTGCTTGAAAATTCATGTATTTCGTTCAAGATTATCCTTATTGATGGAAAATTATTTTCTTCAATTGAAAATTAGTGTTTTCATTGAAAATCAATTTTTTTAACTAGAAATTTAACTTATTTTTTTGTCGGAATTTTTTTTTCATAGATATTTAACCTTTTTGGTAGAAAATTCGTTTATTTGGTTGAAAACTCAATTATTTTGCTGTAAATATGTTTTATTTGTTTAAAATTTTATTTCTCTAACTAAAAATGAAACCATTCTATTTTTTATTGAAAATTTACCTTTTTTAATTGAAAATTCATCTATTTTGTTGAAAATTGGTCTTTTTTTGTAGAAAATTATCATTTTTGGTTACAAATTTCATTAAGAATTAAAATATTGTTTTGAAAATTATATATTTTGTTGAAAATTATTATGCTTTGAGAAAAAATTAGTTTTTTTTTTAATTAAAAATTAATTTTTTTAAAAACTAAAAATGTAACTATTTCATTTTTCTTCGAAATTTTTGTTTGTAGACATTAAATCTTTTTGGTTTTAAATTCATCTGTTTGTTAAAAAATTGAACTATTTTCTAAAAAAATGTTTGAGAGCTTTAAAAAGTTTCAAGGGATTACAAAATATATCAAAAGATTTGAAATATTCATGAAAATTTTTAAAAATTCCCTGAAATTTTGTATTTCTTTCAATAGTTTGAAGGGACTTCAAAAACTTTTAAATATTTTAGGGTATTTTAAAAGATTACAAAGCATTTTTAATATATTTAAACAATTTCAAGGGATTTCCAAGGGTTTTAGTCAAAATTAAAAAAAATTCCAATTCATTTGAATTATTTTGAATTCTTTTGAAGTCATTAGTCACTTCTTTGTTCAGAAATTAGTAGGGTTTCAAAGATTTGAAGGGATTTGAAATTATTTTTTTGAATTCACTCTGAATTCATATTAATATACCCTGAATTCTTTTAAATTGTTGAATTTTTTTAAATTTCATGTAATTGTTTCTGAAGTTGTTTAACCTCGCCTTGCATTATTAGAGATTTAATCAAATTCTTTTGAATTCCTTTGAATTTTTCTAAGCTTATTTCAAAGTTACCAAATTCAATTATGTTTTTTCTTATTTTTAAATTGTTAACAATTCACTTGATTTTTTTTAATTCACCTTAAATTTTTATGAATCTTCGAATTCTTCTCGTTTACCTCAAATTCCTCTAAATTTGTTCCAAATTATTTGAATTTTTTTAATTCAGCTATATAGGTAAAACTGTCCAGAGATTAAAAACTAGAATTGCTGAACGCTAAAGAGATTGTGGAGTTGGGAATTTTAACACAACTTTTTCACAACATTCATGGAAATTTAGTCATTATTTTGATTTTGGGTTTAAAAATATTAAAATATTAGCTACTGAAAAAATACTTATCAACGACATATTATTGAGTCCATTGTTATAAACAATATTCATGTTGTCAATTTTTTTCGTCTTTCGTAACTATTATAAAGATCTCTTTTTCATGATTTTAAGGTATAGTTTTTAAATTGAGTGAAGTCTCTTTAATTTTTTTGAGACTTTTATGACAATTTGAATGTTTCCTAAATTTTTGACTCAAATTTTGACTTGAATTCTTCAAAATTGACATTGGTTTTCTATGTTCATTTTCGATGTTTGTTTTAATCTTCATATCTCAGTAAATTTTCAACTTATTGATATGAGATTTTCCAAAAAACTTCATGCAAGATTGCTAAACAAATCACTCATTGGAAGTTGTTCGAAAGTAGAAGTTACCTAGATACTTTTTACCGGCGAAACCAAGAAAACACAATTATCGATAGACCTCATTTTGCAATTAAAGATCATTACACAATAAACGATTGCTAACTTTTTCATAATATCCTAGGCATTGCTAGAGTATTTTGAATATGTCCTACAAATATGAACTCATTTCAATAATATTTGGCCGAGTTAGAACGATTTCAGTTTTAAAATGTAATTAAATCAGAGAGAAACTTTTTTCCAATATTTATTTTTTATTATTAAAAACAAAGTTTGACAAAAAAAAATTCTGATAGGAAAAAGTTTAATTCCTTATTCTGTACAATTCTGTATCTTCAATAAATTAATTTTTCGTTTTTGAACATTTTCTTTTGTTGAGACGATAGGACAATACTTTTACGTGTTTTCGAGCGTCGAGCTGGTTATTGCATCTGGCGGCTCAATTGGTCTTTGGGTAGAAAATGAATCTTCTGGATTTAAATTCAACTATTTGGTAGAAAATTCAACAATTTGGTTAAAAATTCGTCTTTTGGTAGAAAATTAATCGTCTTCATTGAAGATTCATCTTTTTGGGTAGAATATTCAAATCTTTTTATGAAAATTTATGTATTTTTTTGAAAAATCGTCTTTTTGTTGTTGAATGATCATTTTATAACTCAAAATTCAATTAATTAATTATTTAATTAATATTTTAGAAACAACATTCATTTTTTTAAATTGAACTTGAAATGTAAATATTTTGTTAAAAATTCATATTTGTTGCTTGAAAATTCATTTTTTCTACAGAAAATTCGTCTTTTGGCTTAAAGGTTGTACGATTTAGGGGAACTGTTTTTTTCATTCATGACTGTAAAATTTTCATTTGGTAAACATTCATCTTTTAGGTTTTAAAATTCATGTTTTTTAAATGAAATTTTTATTTTTTTTTGTTGAAGTGTCAACTATTACACTTTTTTGTTGAAAATTTATCTTTTTAAGTTGAAAATTCTATTATTTTGTTAAAAATTCATCTTGAAAATGAAGTTTTCACCCTGCAAAGAATGTATTATCTTAAATATAAAAAATTTTCATTATGTTCGAGTCCCACCATGGCGGAAATTTTTTTTACAAGAAAGAACAACATTTCTACAAATGTAATTTTTGGTTAAAACCAGTACTTTTTTGTAAAAAAATACAGTTGAATACAAATAGCTCATTTTTTCTTGTATTTTACATTTTTTTTTAAATTTTGGTTCTTTGGCATCATAGAAACACTTTTCATTTTATGTAAATTATTGTAGAAAATTACAAATCTTTACAACAAAGTACAAGTAAATTTTTGTAGGATATGTAAAATTAATTCAAATTTCTAAAAGAAAATACAATTTAAAAAATATTGAACAATAATTGATTTTATAGGTCAATTCTGCATTTGTCCAAAATATTTAAGTTACATATTTTAACGTTAAAAATATAAATTTCCCAATTTGAAAGCCTCTTATTCAATTACAAATCCTATCCAAATATTGTCTTGATCAAAAATATTCCATTTTTAACGATTTCATTTGATATTTTTTAATTAAGGATTACATTTTTTAAAAATATTTATTAGTATTTTACTTTTTATTTAAAATGAGCTATAAACCCACTATTAGAATTAAAACAATTTTAAACTGAATTATTTAAAATAAAGAGCCTTGAATCATTAATATTTCATAGTGTTAAATTTAAACTTTGAACGTTATAATTTTAATTGATCTATTTAACAAATTTTCAATATATGAGTGAAATTATTGAATTTTCATGCATAAATAACAATCGAACGATTATTAATTCGACAAAAATTTGAATTAATTTAAGAGATATTAACAAGTTTCAAGAAGATACAAATTTAAAACTGAAAAAGATTTCGAAAAATAACAAAATAAATTTAGATTTTTGAAGATTTCGAAATAACATTTTGAAGCTTTTCAGGAATCTTTAAAGATTTAAAGAAAATAAAAAAATTTATTGAGTTTGCTGGAAAAATTTTAAATCATTTTTTATTTAGAAAAATTAATTTTAAGTTTAAAATATATTTAGAGGTTTTGAAAAGATTCCAAAATATTTTAAAACGTGAAAAGATTTCAAAACATTTTAAAACACAATGTATATTTCTTAAGATTTCGGACACAACATTTATAAACTTTTTAACCATTTTAAAAGGTTTTAAATTAATATAAAATTTGTATCAAAATTCCTAGATAAACTAACAATAATTTTATTTATTTTTTTTTTGAAAAATTAGTTTCAAAAGAATATTTATTAAGATTTTCAAAATTTTCAAAAAAGAATCTAGATGATTTCAAGGATAAATTCGAGTTCCAAGATAATGAAATCATTATTACATTCCTCGAAAATTTTAAAATGATGTTTTTAAAACAAATTTTCAAGAGAATATTCAAAAAGATTTTAAAATAAATTTCAATGTACAGATTAATTATTCTAACTTAAAATTGCTTAAAATGATATAATTTTCAAAATTTATATATTTTTAAAAATAATTCTTCAACATTTTAAAAGTCAAATGTATTTCACGCTAAGGGTTTTAATTTGCGGTTTAGTTTTCATAACTTCAAATGCAAAAATTTGTATTATCAAGAGTTTAAATCTTTCAATTATTTCAAAAAAAAACAACTTTAAACGTAAGGATTTTGTTGTTTAACAATGATTATTCATTATTGTTTTTTAATATCGTACCATTCTTTTAAAGTTTAAACATAGAAGCTTTTTTGTAATAATGATCATGTGCACATCTTAATTTATAATTATTTATATTATTTATAATCTTTATTTATATCACAATATTCTACATATTTTTCACCCTAGGACGAAAAAGAACAAACTGTTTGGCTGCAAAACCTATGAACTCCCGTAGATTCTTGTAGTTGTTAATTCTTTTATTGTACTTTTTTGTAAATTCTAATAGAAAATTGAAACTAGAATGAAATACAACTATGTACAAAAAAATACAAAAAGGAAGAAAATTCGTCTCAATAAAAAAAAAATAGTATTTCATTGTAGATTCCTGTAAAAAAAGTTTTAGTTTTCTGTACTTTTTGGTAAAAATTTTCCCATCAGGGCATGTCTTATTATTACTGGAAAACATAAATTACAGAGAGCAAGAGGAGGGGGATGAAAATATTTTGTTACAGGATTGGGTGGGTGGGGGGCATTTTGTTGAAAATTCGTTTCTTGATAGAAAATTTATCTTTTTGGTTGAAAATTAACCCTTATGATTGAAAATGAACCTCTATGATTGAAAATTAACCTTTATGGTTGAAACTTAGAACTGCCATAATTTCTTGAAATACTCTCTATGGGGTTAAATCGATACCATGGAAGATGTAACTGTATATATGACAGATGTTGCTGTTTCCATGGCTTCAAGGGCTTGATTCGATGTTGGAAAAGGGGTGGAGGTGAAGAGGGTGTGGGTGTGGGTTTTGGTGTGTTATTGGATCCTAATGACATTCGTGGTTAGAGCGAGCGATTTTCTGTGGTCATTTGTAAAGCTCCGAACAAATAACAAAAATGATTCTATTCTTGAAAAATACTACTTTTCAAGAATATAGCTAAAAATTGAGTGCGTCTTGAATCTAGAAGAATCGTTTTTATTTTCAGCGTGACTTGAGATTTTTTTATAAAACCATTAATCATTCTGTCTTCAAAGGATTGGGCTAGGAGAGAAAAAGATTTTCAATCAAGATACTGGTGAGGTTCGTTTTTCAGATTTAAAAAAAAATATATTCATTTTCAGGGCATAAAATATTTCAAAATTTGAACTACATAATATTGCATTTTTAACAAAATGAATGCATTTTTTAAACAAATTATTGAATTTTCAATGGAACAGGTGAATTTTTCGAAACATAGAGGAATTCTTAGCCATATAGTTGAATTTGCTACCAAAAAGATGAATTTTTAACAAATACATCAATTTTTAAATGAAAAAGTTTAGAATTTTTGATCAAAACGAAAACAGTTACATTTTTAGTTAAAAAATTAATTTTCAACAAAAAAATGAAACGAATTTTTAAATTAATATATCAATTTTCAACTACAAAGTAGTTACATTTTTATCAACGAAATGAATTTTCAAAGAAAAATGTAATTGTTAAATTTTAAGTCAAAAATTTAGTTCCTAACCAAGTACTTCAATTTTGAACCGGGTAGTTGAATTTTCAATTGAATAATATAAATTTTCAACCGAAACAAAAAAATTAACAAAGCACGAACAAAATACGTATTTTAAACAAAATAGTTTAATTGTCAACCAAATAGATGAATTTTCAAAGGAAAATGTAACAGTAGTAGAATATTCAACAAAGAAATTCAATTTTTAATAGTTTATTCAAATTAACAACTAAAAAAGTTATATTTTTAACCAAAAATGCAATAGTTGAATTTTCAGTAAAAACTATTAGTTTTTAAGAGAGTAGCTCAATTTTGAAGCAAGTAGTTCAATTTTCAACCAACAAATATTTTTTTTAAATAACGAACAGTCGAATTTAACTAAAAAATACAAATTTTCTATCAAATAAATAACTTTTCAACCACATAGTTGAATTTTTAACAAGAAAAACCATCTTTCAACTGAAATGATGAATCTTCAAAAAAAAAAAAAAGTTCAACTTTCAACCAAGTAGTTGAATTTTCAACCAAAAAAGGAATAGTAAGATTTTTACTCAAAAACATTAATTTCGTACCAACAAAATACAAATTTTTAACAAAATAGTTCAATTTTCAACTAAAGAGATGAATCTTCAATCAGAGAAAATATTTCAAAATATTTAACCCAGAGAGAAGAAATTTCGAACAAAATACATGAATTTTCAATAAAATAGTTGAATTTTCAACTAAAAAGATTTAAATTCTTGACCAAAACAGAAATAGTCCAATTTTCAGACAAAAAATTAATTTTCAACACAAGCGATGAATTTTAAAAGAAAAATGTTACAGTAGAAGAATATTCAACAAAAAGCTTTAATTTTCAAATGATTGTTCCAACTTGCAACTAAAAAAGTCAACTTTTGAACAAAAAATGTGAGGGTTGAATTTCTAGTAAAAAAAATTAGTTTTTGATAGAGTAGTTCGAGTTTGAACCAAGAAATTGAATGTTCAGCAGAAAAAATTTATTTTAAAGAACGTCGAGTTAAATTTAACTGAAAAATACAAATTTTTAACAAAATAAATAAATTTTCAACCACATAGTTGAATTTTTAATTGAAAAATATTAATTTTCAACCAAAAAAGAAATAGTGAAATTTTCAATAAAAAAATTAGTTTTTGATCTAAGGAATGAATTTTTAATTAAATACTTAAATTTTCAAACAAAAAAGATTTATTTTTATTAAAGTAGTTTAAGTTCTAATGTTTTTGTGGAGTTTAAAAAAGAAAACAAAAATACCAGAATTATTTACAAAATAGTTTAATTTCTAAGAAAATAAATAAATTTTTAATTAAAATGATAGAACTTCACCTGAAAAGATGAATTCCTGACAGAAAAAGGTAATAGTTGATATTTCAAACAAAAAATTAAATTTTTGATGAAAAATAGTTAAATTCGACGAATTTTCATTCAAACACATGAATAACTAACCAAATAGTTGAATTTTCCACTAAAAAAGATAAATTTTCAACCAAAAAGAGTAAAGAAATATTAGGTTGAACAATAATTTTCAATAAAAAAAAAATAATTTTTCACAAAACAGTTACATAGTTCCAATTTCAACCAAGTAGTTGAATTTTCAATTAAAAATGATTTGAATTTTCAACGAAAAAGGGAATAATAAAATTTGTAGTTAAATAAATTAATTTCGTACCAACAAAATAGTTCAATTTTCAAACAAAGTGATGAATTTTCAATCAGAGAAAATATTTAAAAATATTTCACCCAGAAAGAAGAAATTTTGAACGAAATACATGAATTTTCAAACAAATAGTTGAATTTTCAACTAAAAAGATTTCAATTCTTGACCAAAACAGAAATAGTTAAAGTTTTAGTCAAAAAATTAATTTTCAACCAAAGAGATGAATTTTCAAATAAAAAAGTACCAGTTGAAGAATATTCAACAAAAAACTTTAATTTTTAACAGATTATTCAAAATTACAACTGAAAAAGTTAAATTTTTCACAAAAAATGTAAGGGTTGACTTGTCAACTAAAAAAATTAGTTTTTAATAGAGTAGTTCAATTTTGAACTAACAAGATGAATTTTCAACAAACAAAAAAAATTCATTTTAAATAACGAGTAGTTGAATTTAACTAAAAAATTCAAATTTTTGACAAAATAAATCAAATTTTAACCACATAGTTAAATTTTTAATGAAAAAATATAAATTTTTAACCAAAAAAAGAATAGTGAAATTTGTAGTAAAAAAATTAGTTTTTGATCTCAGGAATGAATTTTCAATGAAATACTTAAATTTTTAAACAAAAAAGATTAATTTTTATAAAACTAGTTTAAATTTCAATCTAGTAGCTGAGTTTTCAAAAAAAAAAACAGGAATTTTTTACAAAATAGTTTAATTTTTAAGCAAATAAATAAATTTTTAACTAAAATGATAAAACTTCGCCTAAAAAGATGAATTGTTGACCAAATAGCTGGATTTTGAATCCAAAAAGATGAATTTTCAATCAATAAGATTAATTTAAAAAAAAAAATAACTCTCAACTATAATGATGAATCTTCAGAAAAAAATTAACAAATTTGTTCCCCTTTCAACCAAGTTGTTAAATTTTTCACCAAAAAAGATGAATTCCTGACAAAAAAGGTAATAGTTGATATTTCAACCAAAAAATTAAATTTTTGATAAAAAACAGTTGAATTAGACAAATTTTTATTCAAAAACATAAATACCTAACCAAATAGTTGAATTTTCAACTAAAAATAAAAATTAATTTTAAACCAAAAAGAGTAATTAAATATTGAGTTAAACATTAATTTACAAAAACAAAAAAAAAGAATTTTTCACACAACAGTTACATTTTTAAAAATTAATTTTAAACTAATATGATTATTCTGCAACTAAAAAATACTTTTTTAACAGAATAAAATTATTTTCAATTAGATAGTTTAATTTTTCAACTTTAAAAGAAAAATCTCTACCAAAAAATGTGTTATTTAAATTTGGTTAAAAAATTATTTAAAAAAAAATCGAATTGTAGGCAATTCGGAGACGAGGTTTAGGCAATTATTGTAAACTTCACAAGATTTACAATTGCTTACTTGTAGCAGCTGTTGCACACGATTTTTTTGGTAATGAATTCAGAGCATTTTTGCTTTTAGCAACGAAAAAAAAAAAAAAAATTTTCCGGAAATTTTTCTAAATTTATAGTAAAAATAGCAAAAATTACCGATAAATTTAGGAAATTTTTGAATATCTCATTTTTCAAAAAATGAAGGAGATATTTTTACCACTTAATGAAAATAAATGTATATATTTCGAAAAGAATGGAAAATATTGAAAAGCATTATTGTACATATTCATGGTTTCAGAAGGAACTATTTGGAACTATTCATCTATTTGGTTGAAAATTTAAATATTTTGTTAAATATTTTAATGCTTTTTTTTTAACTTACTTTTTTCACTGCAAATTTAACGATTATCTTTTCAGATCAAAATTAATTTTTTTTTAGTTGAAAATTTAACTATTTGGTTGAAAATCCGTCTTTTTTGGTCGAATTTAACTTTATTTATTATCTAAAATTATAATTTTCAGTTGAAATATGAACTATTACATTTTTTGTCAAGAATTCATCTCTTTTGGTGAACGATTTACCTAATTTTTTTAAATTTGGACAACTTTGTAATAAGACAATTTTTTGTTCTTGAAAATTCACTTCTTTAGTTTAAAATTGATTGCAAATCCGTCAATAAGTAAATTTACCTTTTCTACTTTTTGTTACAGATTTACATTTTTCAGTTGTAATTTTGAATATTTGGTTCAAAATTTATGTATTTTGTTGAAAATTCGTCAATTGTTGTATTTTTATTTGTTAAAGATTAATTATTTGAAAGTTCATGTCTTTGGTTGAAAATTTAACTATTATCTTTTAGTTGAAAGTTCATATTTTTTTTAGTTGAAAATTGAACTATTTGGTTAAAAATCTGTCTTTTTGTTCGAATTTAACTGTCTTTTTTATCTAAAATTATAATTTTCAGTTGAAATATCAACTATTATGTTTTTTTTCAAGAATTCATCTCTTTTGGTGAACGATTTATCTAATTGGTCAAAAGTTGGACAACTTTGTGGAAAATAATTTGTTGTTGTTGAAAATTCATTTCTTTAGTTTAAAATTGATTGAAAATCCGTTTCATTTTTTAGTTAAAGATGAATTTTTTTCAGCTAAAGTTTTATCATTTTAGTAAAAGATTAATTATGTTCGTTAAAATTTTTTTTCTTCGTTTGAAATTTTAACTATTTAGTTAAAAATTTATTTTGTTGGTTAAATCTTAATTTTTTCATCTGAAAATTTTACTATTCCGGTTTTGATTAAAAATGTATCTTTTTAGATAACAATTTAACTCGGTGATTAGAAAATTTATTTTTTCAAATTTTGTATTTTTGATTTAAATTGAAGTATTCATTATTTGAAATAAAAATTATTGTTGTTTGAAAATTCAACTACTTGGTGTAAGATTGAACTAATCTATTAAAAATGTAAATTTTTTAGTTAGAATTTTTAATAGTTAATTAAAAAAATTTTGATTGTTATGTTTTTCTTTAAGAATTCATCTTTTCTTGTGAAAAATTCAACTCTTTGGTCAAAAGTTCATGTATCTTCTTGAAAATTTGTATTTTTTGGTAAAAATTAATTTTTTTTCTTACAAATTAATTTTGCACCAAAAAATGTTACTGTTCCGGTTTTGGTTGAAAATGCATCTTTTTAGTTGAAAAATTCAACTTTGTGATTAAAAATTCATGTATTTTGTTGAAATACTGTATTTTTTAGTTGAATTAAACTGTTCCATATTTAAAATAAAAATTTTTGTTGGTTGGAAATTGAACTACTTAGTATAAAATTAAACTAATCTTTCAAAAAATAGTTTGTTTTTTTTTAGTGTAAATTTACCTTTTTGCATTCTTTGTTAAAGATTTACGTTTTTTAGTTGTAATGTTGAATAGTTGATCAGTTGTTGTATTTTTATTGTTTAAAGATTCATGATTTTAGTTGAAAATTCATCTCTTTGGTTGAAAATTTAACTATTTTATTGAAAATTCGTTTTATTTCGTTTAAATTCAAAACTTTTTTATTTGAAAATTCATGTGTTTTGTTGAAAATTCCCCTCTTTGATTGAAAATTCAGCTATATGGTTAAGAATTCCACTATGTTAATGACAATTCACTTTTTGTTTAAAAATTTAATAATTTGGTTACAAAGTTCATATGTCTTGTTGAAAATGCAATATTTTTTGAACAATTTTATATACACTTTTAGTTTAATTCTTCAGAAGAAGTTTTATTCTTTTGTTATAATTAGAGAAAAATTTCCAATATATTCAGTGTTGTGCTTGGACTAGTAAAAAATTCCGATAACCAATAAATAATTAAAGAGAGTAAAAAGTTTCCGGAAAAGAAATGAACACAATCTGGCGCCTCTGCCACAACATCAATATTCGACTTGAAAGGTTTTATTGGCTATGAAACATTCGGGAATGGGGAAGCTTATAAATAAAAATGATAAGGGAATATTTATCAAAATTTTATCTTCGAAAATTCAATTTTATCATAGTACATTCTACATCCTTTTAAAGCCAGTGGGAGGTCAATATTGGTGAACGCCTTCGATCCTGCTTTCTGTAGTTAAAAATGATTTGAAAAATTGAGGAAAATATTCTCATACTTATTTGCAAATAATTCAATATGAGAACAAAAACAACGATTTTTCGTCAAAGTATCCAAATTGTCAAACAAAGAGATGAATTTTCAACAAAATCGAAGAATTTCAAACAAAACATTAATTTGGAACCAAGAAGATCAATTTTTTATCAAAAAGACGGATTTTAAATTAAATACATGCATTTTTAACGAAAAAGTAAAATTTTCAACCTAATAGTTAAATTTTCAACGAAAAAATGATCTCTATACAAAAATGATTAATATTCAACAAATTAAAATAATTTTTAATCAAACAATTCAATTCTTAACTTTTTGAATTTTCAATTTTTTTTTATAAATAGACATTATGAATTTTCTACCGCAGAATACGAATTTTCAGGAAAATACAGGAATTTTCAACTAAACAGTTAAATTTTTTAATAGAAAAGAGCAATTTTTAATCAAAAATGGAATACTTACATTGTTAATATAAAAAATTAATTTTTTACAAAAAAAATGTCGCGAAAGTATTTAAATTCTTCATCAAAGAGATGAATTTCCAATTGAAATAATGAACCTCTAACTGAAATAGTAAATTTTTTAGTTGAAAAATAAAATTAAAAGAAAAAACGATTTTTGAATAAAGTAGTTAAATTTTTATCCAAAGAGATGAATTTTTAACTAAGATTATGCATCTCCAATCAAACCGTTTTTTCTATCAATGTAGTTTAACTTTCAACCAAGTAGTTCAGTTTTCAACTAAAAAAGATAAATTTTCAACTAAAAATGGGATAGTACAATTTTCAGTTAAACAAGTTAATTTTAAACGAAGAAAACAAATTTTTAACGAGAAAAAAAAAAATTTTTACCAAAATAATTGAATTTTCAACCAAAAAGATAACATTTTAACAAAATTAATTTTCCTACGAAAGAGAATAATTTAAAAAAAAAATGGAATAGTTAAGCTTTCAGTTAAGCAAATTAAATTTTAAATTAAACAATAAATAAATTTTCAAGGCAAGAAATGAATTTCTTCCCAAAATATTTGAATTTTCATTTTAAAAATGTCTTTTCAACCAAATTTTGGATTTTTCTACAAACCAGAATAATTTTGTACCAAATAGTTGAAATTTTTACCAAAAATATAGATTTTCAGCGAAGAAAATTAATATTCTACCATAAAATACGAATTTTCAACAAAACACATAAATTTTCAACTAGAAAAATATCAATTTTTAATCAAAAAAAAAATAGGTTTATTTTCAGTTGAACAAATTAACTTTATAAAGAAAAAAAACGAATTTTCAAAGAAAGAAATTAATTTTCTATCAAAATAATTGAATTTTCAACTACGAAAATATTTTTTTTTCACATTTCTGATATTCTTACAAACCAGAATAATTTTTCAATAAATAAATAGTTCAATTTTTAAACAAAAATATGGATTTTCAACGAAGAAGATTAATCTGCCAGAGAAAAAGGCAAATTTAAAACAAAAACACATAAATTTCCAACTAAAAAAATATCAATTTTCAACCAAAAATGGTATATTTTTATTTTCAGTTGAACAAATTAATTATAAAAAAAACGAATGTTCAACAAAATAAATAAATTTTCTATCAGTTCAATTTTCAACTATAAAAATAAATGACCAGAATAATGATTGTTTAATAAATAGTTTTAAACAAATAAATAAGCAGAAGAAAACAACAAATAAATAAATAGTTCAATTTTTAACCAAAAACATGGATTTTTAATAAAAAAAATTATTATTCTACCATAAAAGACGATTTTTCAACAAAATACATAAATTTTCAAGTGAAAAAAAGATCAATTTTCAACCAAAAATGTAATAGTTTAATTTTCAACTAAAAAAATTCACTTTCAAAGAAAAAAAAACGAACTTTCAACGAAAGAAATTAATTTTTTATGAAAATAGTGGAACTTTCAGCTACAAAAATTATTTCTTTTTTAAATTGTTGATTTTCTTACATACCAAAATGAAATGAATTTTCTCTTAAAATAGTTGAACTTTCAAGTATAACAATGAATTACCAAAATAATAATTGTTCAATAAATAGTTTTAAAAAAAATAAACAAAGTAAGACAACAAATAAATGAATAGTTGAATTTTTAAACAAAAATATGGAATTTCAATAAAGAATATTAATCTTATACAAAAAAAGAAGCATTAAAAAAAAAAAACATAAATTTTCCTTAAAAAGATATCAATTTTTGACCAAAAATGGAATAGTTTAATTTTCAGTTGAACAAATTAATTAAAAAAAAACTAATTTTCAACAAAAGAAATGAATTTGCTATCAAAATAGTTTACTTTTCAATTATAAGAATGGATGACCAGAATAATAATTGTTTAATAAATATTTTTAAATAAATAAATGAACAAAGTAAAACAATAAATAAATAAATAGTTAAATTTTTAACCAAAAACATGGATTTTCAACAAAAAAATTAATATTTTACAGAAAAAGACGAATTTAAAACAAAAACACATAAATTGTCAACTAAAAAAATATCAGTTATTAACCTAAAATAGAATAGTTTAGTTTTCATTTGAACAAATAAACTTGAAAAAAAAAACGAACTTCCAACGAAGGAAATGAATTTTCTATCAAAATAATTGAATTTTCAACTACAAAAATGATTTTTTTTACATTGTTGATTTTCTTACAAACCAGAATAATTTTTTAACAAATAGTTGTAATTAAATACTGAACTGAATTAACAGTTTGGACATTCTCTAAAAATCTTATTGGAACGTTTTTATATAAAAAATTTTACTGAGATATTATATAATTGTTATTTTTATGATTGATATTTTTCTTAAATAAAATTGGATTGATAAAAAACGTACTAAAATGATTTGTTAAAAAAATAAAATGAACCCTACAAAATCGGGAATACATAAAAATTGCAACTTTTAGCGAAAGAGAAAGCAAAAACATAAAACTGTAAATAACTATTGTTATATAAAGAATTTTAAACAGAAATATTTTTTTTGTAAGCTTGCCTTTAGTTCTCTTTGAAAAGGGTATACTTTCGAAAAGGTCACCCGACAATATTGACTTGATACTTTTTTTTCTAAAATTATTATTTTTCGAGAAAAATGACAAAAATGAATTTTCAGATTTTTGGTTGGAAAAGGGGGCGCTGGAAAAAGGGGAGTTGGAAAAGTGGGAGTTGGAAAAGTGGTAAGCGTGAGTGTGTATTTCACATCCACTCACGCCGACCCACTTTTCTAACATAAAAAATACAACGCGTCCTAATCTTAGGCATCTTAAATAGCCCACGCCCCCTTTTCCAACAAGAAATCTGAAAAATCATTTTTGTCATTTTTCTCGAAAAGTGTTGATTTTAGGAAAAAAGTATAAATATAAAAAATATGTGTTTCGACGAGATCTACAACTTTTGTCAACAACATTTTTGTCGTAAGTCAATATTTTTCGAGATTTTGAAAAAAACTGATTTTTAAAAAAGTCAAAATTATTAATAACTTAATTTATATTGATCTGCGCCAAAAATTCTTTCAGTGCGTTTAAATATGGGTTAAAAGGAACCCCTAGACCAAGTATCAAGTCAAAATTCTTGGGTGAACTTTTCGGAAGTATATCCTTTGAAAATTAGTTAGAATTAACAATAGAAATATTTTCCTCGTTTTTATAATTCATTTTGAACAATGCCCATTTTTGAACACGAGATAACTAGTGATAATGAAGATCCTTAAAAGGAAGCTGCACCTTTTTCACGAAAATTCCGGTATTATTATTGCGGCACATTCAATCTTTTTTTTTCCTTTCTCCTCCCCTGGAAAAGTTTCCTTTCATTTGCAGCACCAAACCGGGTCCCAGGCATTTTTACGCCCCGACCTCGAGCTCTGGTTGACTGGTTCCTATTACTGTGGATTTTCCAACACTTCAAGTGTGGTCATAACATATGATTGTTCTGACTCTTCTGTACAAAATTGCCTTAACTTATATGCACGCTTTTTTCCCTCATCCTGAAGTTCAGATATTACATTACAATATGCTGAATAGGAACAAAATTTAGGTTCATATCATTTGAGTACATCATCATTTTAGTGGAGAGCTTTTCACGGTGACTTTGTGAAGCTCTTCGCCTGGGGTGATTGCTAAAGAGATTGATCAGCGACTTGGGTTGGAGCAGTGTTGTGAAAGGAACGTGTTACATAAGTAAGCTAGAAGATAGTGAGTCAGGCTTACCCCGAAAAGAAGTTGGCCTAATGGTACAATAATGATGATGAACAAATAAAGTATTATATATTGTTTATTTTCACGAAAATAAATAATAATTATTTAGCACTTAAGAGCCTGTTTATCGGCGCTGTCTGGTACATAATTTAATCCAATTTAATGTTACTTTGTTGATAATTGCGACAGTATTAATTGTAATTTCTCTGATAATATTAGTATTGATATTCAATATAATAATTATAAATCGAGAGGGAATCAACGTTAGTAATCCTCTAAACCACTCAAAATATTCTGTGTAATCCGCGTAATCCAGTGTAACCTGGGTAATCCACTTGTAATCTGGGGTAATTCAAGTCATTTGGAGTAATCCAATTGTAATCCAGAGTAATCCAGCTCTTATCCAAACTAATCCAGAGTAATCTAACTCTTATCCAAACTAATCCACTTGTAATTACTTTTTGTATTGAAAATCAATATTTTTATGATAACTTAACAATTCCACTTTGAATTGAAAGTTTATTTTTTTAGTTGAAAATTCAACTATTTGGTTCAAAATTAATGTATTTTGATAAAATTTCGTATTTTTTGGTAGAAAATTAAACCTTTTTGGAAAAAACTAAATTTTTTTAGGTTAAAAATGCAACTGATTGGTTGAAAATGAATCTCTTTTGTTAAAAATTAAACTGCTTTCATGAAAATTTCTTCATTGTTATAAATTAATTTTTTAAAATGAAAATTCAACTTTTCGTTGAAAATTAATATTTTTGGGAGGAAAATCAAAATTTTTTAAAATTAAAATTTCGTATTTTCAGGTAGAAAATCCAACTGTTTCGTCGAAAATTCAAACATTTGATAGAAAATTCAATTATTGGGAGGAAAATTCATCTTTTTTGTGGAAAATTTGTTTTTTGTATGGAAAATAAATATTTTTAATAAAAATTTAACTATTCCATTTTGAGTTGATTTTTTTTTTATTCGAAAATTTAACTATTCAGTTCAAAATTAATGTATTTTGATAAAATTTCGTATTTTTTGGTAGAAAATTAAACCTTTTTGGAAAAAACTAAATTTCAAAAAAGTTTGCTGATGCTTATCGAGTATATGTTTTTTTCTAAACCGGGAGAAATCACGAATATTAACCGGGAAAAAGCCGGGAGACAAAAATTGAAAAAATAGTGGCCACCCTGCGAGTTTTAATTAAAATAAAGGTTTTAAAAATATATATATACCAACAACAAATGTGACTATTTTCTCACGAACAGAAATATTTATGTTGTAGGCGGAAATCAACGCGAACTTGCACGTGCGAAAAATATGAAGAAAGATAAAAAAAAGGCTGCTGCCGAACAAGAAAACAACAAAGGCTTGACCCTAGAACAACGAAAACAACGGTAAGCAAAGCTTATATTCAAATAATGAAATAAAATTAGAAATGCATTATTATAAACTTATTATTTTAAATCGTTTAACAAAAATTCTGTATTACAGAGACGCGGATCGAATGAGAGAAAAGCAGCTAAAAAAGCAGGAGGATGCGCAGGCGGGAAAGAAAGAAACGGCGACATAATTATATGCAATTACTGTAACACCTGACGAAGTCATTACGGAAACAACTCGAATGATTATAAGTTATTATAACAAATACTATTGCGATGTTTATCAAGCGTGCACAAGCAAAATTCAGCGGTTTCAACTTTAACACATTTCATAACACTCATCGTCCCAAATAAAACACTGTAAGTCAAGACTTATCTATCATCTCTGTGAATCCCAATCTCTCACGTTGCTCATGAATCGCTACATAGTTAATGAAAACTAAATTGTTACCTGTAATACAATGATCAGTAAATCATATTCGATTGTCATCATTAGTATTACAATCATAAATTATTGATATTACCTTAAGTAGTCTATTTGGAATTGTAAATTTAATTCTCAGTTACTAGGAGTATTATGTAATCAAATCGATATATACTATGGCAAATTACTAAAGTGGATGTACTTTAGCCAACAGATTTGGTTTGTAATAAATAGTTCAAATTTTAATATAATACCTGCTCTTGTAGATTTTATTCTTATAATAGGGAGAGAATTTTTTTAAAAGCTAAGGAATAAAAACCTAGGTCAGCGAAAAACTGACAAGTAGGAAAAAGTCAGGGATGTCGGAAAAAATCTTGCAAAGGCAGTGCATTTTTATTAGAGGCACTTTAAATAACTGACAAGGATATTAAATTTGAAATATTAAAATTTGATTTTTTTTTATTTCGTTTTTAAAAGATTCTATTATACAAAATTTACAGGATTCTGTTTTTTTTTAAGTTGCTTCCTCCTGAATATTGTATCTTTAGTTAAAAAATTTAGTATTTAGTTAAAGATTAAACAATTTTGTTATGCTTTTAGATAGAAAATTCAACTGTCTTGTTGAAAAATCGTCTTTTTGGGTTGGAAATTCAACCATTTTGCTACAAAATGAACTTTCTGTTGAAAATGTTCCTTTTGGATTAAAAATCCATCTGTTTTTAGTAGAAATTCAATCTTTTTTGGATAAAAATGCAACTGTGTTTGGTTGAAAATTCAAGTACTTGGGTAAAAGTTGACCTACTTCGTTTAAAATTATTTGTTAACTAAGAATATAACTTACCCATTTTTGGTTGAAAATTGATCTTTTTAAGTTTAAATTCCTCTTTTTTTTTGTAAAAATGCAACTGTTTCGTTGAAATTTAACTTTTTTCTTGAAAATTCATCTTTTTTGGGTTGAAAATTCAACTGTTTTACAGAAAATCCCTCTTGGCTTGAAATTTCAACAATTTGGACATTTTTTGGTTGGAATAGTTGAATATTTTATTGAAAAATTCATTTTTTTCCTTGAAAACTAATTTTTTACTGAAAGTTCAAGTTTTCTATTTTTGGTAGAAAATTGATCTTTTTTTAGTGGAAAATTCAACTATTTGTTTAAAAATTAAATTATTTTATTGAAAATTCCTTTTTCATTTGAAAATTCAACTTTTTGGCCGATACTTCGGATAGAACATTCCTCCTTTTGGATTGAACATTCATCGCTTTCTTTTTTTTAATTCTACTGTATTCTAACAAATTCCACCACAATTTTGTTGTTGAAAATTCAACTGAAATGTTTCTTGGTTGAAAATTCCACTATTTTTTAAAAATAATTTTTGCTATTGATTAAACATTAAAATCTTTTATGGTTGAAATGTTTACTGTTAGATTATTCGTTGAAGATTCGTCTGTTTAGTTGAAAATTTAACTATCTTGTTGAACATTCTTTTTTTTTGGTTGAAAATTTATATTTTTTAGTTGAAAATTCTTCTTTTTTGGTAGAAAACTTCTTGGTTTGAAATTTCGTCTTTTTGGATAAAAAGCAACAGTTTGGTTAAAAATTAATCTTTGTTGGTTGAATTGAACTGTTTGTTATTTCAAATTAGAATCTTGTTTGGTTGAAATATCTAGTATTTTACATTATTCGTAGAAAATTAATTTTTTTGTTTATTAAAAATTACTTTTTTAACTGATTGCAACTGTTTGCTTAAATATTAACTTTTTTCTTGAAAATTTTTATTTTCCGACTGAAAGTTCGTCTTTCGGCTTGAAAGTTCAACAATTTGGTTGAACTCTTTTTTCTTTCTTGACTGAAAAATCTTTATTTGTAGAAAATTCTTCTTCTTTGGTTCTTCTTGGTTTAAAGTTCGTCTTTTTGGTTTCATAGGAATTTCATTTTTTGATTAAATAGCAACATTTCTGTTGAGATCTTTCTAGGTTGAAAATTCAACTGTTTCGTTCAAAATTTAATTACTGTATTGAAAATTTAACTGTTTTGTTGAAAACTCGTTTTTTGTTGTTAAAATATCAACTAGGGTAAGAGCACTAATTTTTGCCCCCCTCCCCCTTTCCCAATTGTTGGCACCCTTTTCTGATTTCATAGATTATACATTTTTTAGTATGTTTTATCTCAATTTAATTCTACCGTCATTTTTACATATAATGCATATATTAACTATTCAGTGCAATGAAGTATGTATCCAGAATAAAATTAATTCACTTCTGTTTTTGAAATGCCGATAATAGGGCTAAGGTGTCAAGAATTGGTGCTCTTACTCTATTCAATTTTTTGTTGAGAATGAATCTTTTATTTATTTTTTTTTTGAAAATTCAACTGTCTTCTAAAAAAGTCGTGTTTTTAGCTTGAAAATTAAACTAGTCGGCTGAATATGCGACGGTTTTTCCTTTATGTTTAATCTCTTTTTATTGAAAATTCGACCATTTGATTTAAAATTCAGCTTTGTTGGTAGAAATTCAAGTATTTGTTAAAAAAATTAACTATTTGGTTGAAAATTTGATTAGTTTCTTGAAAACTCAATTATAATTGAATAATTATCTTTTTTGGTCGAAAATTCGTCTATTTGGACAAAAAAACTCGTCCTTGTGGATTGAATGAATCGTTTTATTTTGAAAATTCAACTATATTATAAAAAATGTAATTATTTGGTTGGAGTTTAACCGTTTTTCACTGAAAATTTAACTATTTTTTTGAAAATGTAATTTTTTTGTTGAAAATTGAACTATTTTGTTAAAAAGTCATCTTTTTCGGTCGAAAATTCAACATTTTTGTTGAAAATTCATCTTTTATGGTAGAAAAGTAATCTTTTTGGTTGAAATAAAGAAATTAAAAATTTTATACAAATTTTCATATGAAATTGTGGATCACGGAGTTTATTAGTCGTTTATCTAGCCGTGGATCAGGGATTTTAGATGTGAAAGGTGATTAAGGGAATTGTACAAGGCGGTATAAGTGCGGAGGGTATAGATTTTTAGATCAATCTAGAATTATGTTAAAAATGTCTTTCCCAGGGAATTTTGAAAATGTTATTTTAAAAATATATTAAATTAAATCATTAATAAAACCACCTAATTTAACTGATTAGGTTTGCTGTTGTAAAAGAAAGAAACTCTTGGCAAATGTGAAACAAACATTTTATTCATTCTAGTACGAATCACTGCACTATAATATAAAAATCGTAGGTGGTAAATCAATATTGTACAAGAAATTTCGCTCTTACTACACAAGGACTTGGAGTCCCAGTTTTCTTAAATATTTTTCTTATAATCCGTAGGAAATAACGACAAATGGGAGACAGTACAATGTATTAAAAATCATTTTCGATACAGAGTACAGCTATACAAGTTCGTAATCTTATGGAGCAACGACTATTGAATTTGATAATTTTCGGACACACATTTTTTGTAGATGCTTACAATTAGTTCGATGTCTATTTATAAAATGTCTGTAAAACTTAGGGCCATTTATTTTCATTATTGCGAGCCACTTCTGCTATTTCTTACTATATTGTTACTAGCAGCTTTAGTTCTCTCTGGCTTTAGCACCATCAATGTATTGTTCACTGGTAAATTACTGCAGTGATACCCGAATTATTCGAGTGTTTGAGCACCTTTGACTCATACTGCTCTAATCAATTTAATTAATTAACAGCATTTTTTTTAATGTAAAAAATTGTATTTTCATTATTGCTTATCACTGTCATTTCCGTGATTATTTTCAGCAGTACTTGCAAAAAGTAATCATAGCATACTTGACTAATTTTAAATAGAGTACTTTCTCTAGTTAAACAAGTGAAAGTACAACTTGGCAGAAGTGTCTTTTTTTAAATGTGTATGTATCATTTGTATGCAATGCATACTTCATTATGAGCTAAGCTACATCTAATCGGATTCAAAAGTTCATGGCAAACATCTCTCTACTTCAAATCAAGTATCCGAACGCTTTTTAGAAAAGACTCATCGCATTAGCCGCTTTAAAACGAATTATTGATTTGGAAAACCTTATTGATTTGAAAAAGAGAGGCGCTTAGGAACAACTTTCACAACAGTTTTTATTCAGCTAGCCTTTCGCTTCTTTTGAAAAAAAAGATGATTTATTGCGAACTGATCAAACTTCGACAATTTGCTACATTTTTGCATTTATGATTCTGAACTTAGAGTCCTGATTTAGAATCTTTGAACTTAGCAGTTTCGCGAAGTTGACCAAGAACTTTAGAAATTTCAAACGCGTACGTGGCCAGCCTACAGATAAGAAAATCACCATTATATCACATACACGTGTAACGATTTAATTGCCGCGACTAAAACATTATTCGATGTTCTTAACGTCGAGTTTAAAATGAATTTCTTCTAATTAACAAAAAGAGACGTCTCCCGAGAATGCAAAAGATTTGAAAAAGGAATGGTGTATGGGATCAATTTGAATCAATGGAATGTCTTATGTTACAAATTTCTCAGGATCTTAGTCGTCACTACATCACAGTTCAAACCAGTGGCATAAAAACTCATGCAGAATTACAGTAGACTCTCACAAAGCGCCCTGTTCTCGGGATCGACGTCCTCACTAAGCGCCCGCTTAGTTAAGCCACGCCCCTGAGGCTCGGCGGGAAATATCTCTGAGACGCATTGGCGGATTATTTGAATATAGTCTCGCTCACGCGCATCTAATCCACGCTTACCAAATTTAGAGGTAATGGAAGGGAGAGGCACTTTGCGAGAAAAGGCGCTTTGTGAGAGTAATGATAATTTTAGTGTTCTTTCTGTCTAAGAAACTACTCACAATAGTTAAACAATAGACAATAAGGAACGTTACAGTAATTGGGAATTAGACTCTCTCAGTGAATGTATAATATTCTTTTCACATTCAAGAAAAAATTGAAATTCTAAGAAGCCTGATAAACTTTTTAAAAGAATATTTGAGGTCATTTTTTGATTAGATTTCTCGGGCTCTGATAAAACGAAAAGTTATTAAGAAGGTGAAAAACGATATTTTGTACCTTGTTGCTAACTAAAGATTCAATGAGCATATGGTGCAGGTTTGTGCGATACAATGTGCGTGGAAATGTTGAGAATTTGTCGATGGAGACGGCGGCGGAGGTGGTGGAGGCATATAAAGCCATCCGGATTCAGCTGGCCAAACCGATGCTCCCGATGGCGATGAAACCGGGAGTACAGCTCTGGATCCACCGGCTACGGATACTTGGGAAGACGGCCCACCCTCTACTCACATTACCTAGAAAAAATGCAAAAATTGTTTTATTTTACGAATTTTTTGAGAATTTTGTCATTTGGTGAGGAATTTTGAGCCAAACAAATGACAAAAGTCAGGAAATTTATGTTCGAACCATTTTAAGTGACTGTCAAAAATAATCAAGGCTGCCGCAAAGTCAGTTTTAGTCCATTTTTTTCATAAATCAAAATTTAGTCACTTTTTTGTTAAAGATAAAGTCACTATAGTCTTTTTTTAAAGAAAACGTCACTATAGTCACTTTTTCAAATCAAAAGATCACTTTAATCACTCTTCTGTCAATAAATTAACCCATGGGTGAACCACTATTGAATTTAGGTATACCTATTTCTGAATTTTCTTGAATTTTTTTCGGGTACTTAGGTATTCTAAGAAATTTGTAATAGATTTTAATATTTTAGAAGTATTTTAAAGATTTTACGGTATTTCTTAAAATTTTCAAGGAATTTTCAAGAGCTTTATACAGTTTCAAGGTATTTCAAAGGATTTGAAATATCTTGAGGTATCTTAAAAGTTTCCAAGGTTTTAAAAGGTTTCAATGCTTTGAAGGTTTTCCAGAGGCTTTTTAAGATTTTAGGTTATTTTGAAAAGTTCCCACGAATTTTGAAGAGCTTTAAAAAGTTTTAAGGTATTTCAAAGGATTTAAAATATTTTAGGGTATTTTTTAAAATTACAAGGAATTTTCAAGAATGTTAAAAAATTTAAAGGGATTTCAAAATACATTGAAGGATTTGAAATATTTTAGGGTATTTCAAAAGATTCCAAGGCATTTTCATGAACTCAAAACAGTTTCAAGGGATTTCAAAGGACTTACAATATTGTAGGGCATTTAAAAAGATTCCAAGACATTTTCCAACGAATTAACAAATTTAAGGGATTTATAAGAATTTTAATGATTATACGGGATTTGGAAAAATTGTCATACGGTTGTAAAGAATTTTCTAGAATTGCGGAAGATATGGAACGATTTTACAGGATCTATAAAGTTTTATGATATTTTAAAAGATTCCAAGGGATTTTATAAAATTTCCCAAGATTTTAGTGATTTTATGGAATTTTAAATGCTCTCAAGGAGTTTTTATAAATTTGCCAGGATTTCAGAAATTTCAGAAATCTTTCATGAAATTTCACGGGATTTTATAATATTTTGATAGATTTTAAATAATTTATTCGCAAGAAATGCGGGATTTCGTGGGGTTTCAAAGATTTGAAGAGATTTTCAAATATTTGTTGCAAAAAGTATTACAAATTGAGAAAACGGCGACCGTTTCTATGAAAATAAAAAAATTGGTGTTAGACGGAAAAAAGTCCAAAAGCAAATTTGTTCCTTTCAAAGAGTTCTTCCAAAATTTTCTTTACATTCTTCGATATTGTGCACCTTTTTTTGAGTATATTCAAAAATAAACATTTTTAAAAAACTTATTTGGTTTAAAATAGGTATTGGAAGATGGAAGAAGAACAGTTGTAGAATTTTCAGTTGTAATTTTCAGTAAAACAGTTGTCATTTTGTTAATTTTCAATTTTATAATATTTTTCTGTGATTTTTGAAAGAATTAGAAACCCTCCAGTAGAATAAAAAAGAAAAAGTTCATTATTTCAATTATTTTGGAAAATGTTAAAAAAGAGTTACCGTTTTTTTAATTCAATGGTGCTTGATGTTAAAATTGGAACACGAACTTTTTGTACTACTCTTAGAAAGGAACAATTTTGCTTTTGAGCTTATCGCATGGGGAGCATGTATCGCATGGAGTTTTTATTCTAAAAAACGTTCCCCATTTTCTTAATTTTCAACTATTTTTTTTTATTTCCAAAGAGTAGGAACCCCTCCCCACTAGTATCAAAAAGAAGAAGTTAATCACTAACTTCAATATTTCAAAAAGCTAGATTAAACATATATTGCGTCCGATCCTAAAAATTTGTTTGGGTCACGAAGAACCCAAAAACAAAGTTTCATGCTTTCTTAACAATTTTAGCCAAAGTTGGATAACTTTCGTTCTAACGCTGCGACTAACTAATAATGATGTATTAATTGAACAAAAATATGCTTTTTTCCAAAAAAAGGTCCGATCGATTATTTATATTTTTATACTGAAAAACTGATTATTTTACAAAATTATACAATGAAAAATCGAATTACCAAAAAATTATAACGAATTATAACGAAATAAAAAATATATTTTTGTGCAAGGTACAATTTGTGGAAAACATAACTTTAAATTTCTTAAATTGGAATCGGAAAACCATTATTTTGTTAGTCAAAAGAAATATCGTATTTTTTAAAGCATTCCTAAATCGTAAATTTGGCCTTTTATAAACTATTTTGAAAGCATACAAATCGATCATTTTTAATTCTGCAGTAGATAGACGTACTTAAATATGTCCGTTATAAATTAAATTGCGCCCTGTTGTAGGTATTTATTTAAATTTAAATTAAAAAAAAAAGGGAAATACCTGTAAAATTTGACTGGCCTCGAAAGCCGTTCCGGGTAAGAGGATGACCGGACTACTAACGTGTCCACTTTCTACACAGATCATATTCGGGAACTCGTCGTCCCCAAAATCTGGTATATCTCGTGCTTTTTCTTGCCACGGATTCCAGACGACGGTATCCGGAAAATTGTATTTTTGCACGCGCATCTTTCTTCCGGACACGACGTTGGTGATTATGTGTTCCGGTTGCGTGTTCTGATAAATTCTGTCCGTCCACTCACAAACCGTCACCACGTCACGACCCTCTTGAAATACTTGGTTGTCTCTCGTCTAGGGATGAAAAATTCAAAATTACCAATCGATTTTTTCAAATAGATAGAAATTACATATTTTGAATTCTACAATTATTTTTCCTCTTAATATTAATATCTTTCCCCCTTTTTTAATTCCCCTTTACCCTTATTCTCGAAAAACTTCACCTTTTCCCTCTAAATATACATTTGAGAATAAAATAAATGAATTACGCGGAAAATTCTCTGAAATTATTAAATGTACGTAAGAACCATAATAACTGCTCGTTTTACATCTACGAAATTATTTACCATAATTAATTTAACTTTTTAAATCTAAATTATTATTAATTAATTAATAATAATGAAAATAATAAAATGAATCTGTATAATAGTGAAGCACTTAAATAAATTATTTATAAATGAATAAAGTACAAAATAAAAAATATCTCTTAAGACAAATATAACTATGTAAGT
Organism: Andricus grossulariae; assembly: GCA_011634705.1. Taxonomy (NCBI): domain Eukaryota; kingdom Metazoa; phylum Arthropoda; class Insecta; order Hymenoptera; family Cynipidae; genus Andricus; species Andricus grossulariae. The sequence goes on from JAABKJ010007545.1 coordinate 161,805,191, forward strand.
GCAACAAGTTTCAAGTGCTGAAAACTGTAGTTCTTTAAAATGTGAAAACCGGAGACAGAAGTTTTTATCTAATATAAAATTGGAACAAAGTTATATGATTAAAAAATGGAATATTCCAAGCTTATCAACTGTGTTTATCATTCTCAAATTTTATTTCTAAGTCTTGCCAATACAAAATGTACAAATGATTATTTGATGGGTTTTAAAGTAAAATATTTAAGATTTAAATAAAACTTATAATCTAAAATTATATTTTCTGATGAAATAACAATTATTCTTGGAAAGTATCATGATTTAATTATTCATGATTTTTTATTAAAAGAGCAAATATTCTTGATTTTAAGAATAATAATTATAATTAATAATAATAATTATAATTATAATAATAATACATATAAAAATTGTTTATTCAACGACCTAAGTATATCCAATTAAAAAAAAAATCTTGATTCACAGAAATTATTAAAAAATCACTCAACAATATTTAAAAATATAAAATTTCTAATAGAAAGATTGTTTCTTCTTTTCTATGTGTAAAAATAAATTTTTGATCTGTCACCTATTTTCCCCCTTTTTCGTGAAAAAATTACCCTACTTTCCCCTTTTTTAAGCTCCTTTCGTGCTGAGATCCCTGAGATTTTTATAAGTTACCAGAGATATTCAGAGCTGGATTCAGGTCTCAGGCCACCCTAAAAATTTACAGCCCGTTTTCAATTTTCATTACTAGTTTTCTTTTTCTACTGCAGATTTGGCAAGCAAAGAAAAGAGAATACAAGTAAAAACTGACGTGATCTGTAATAATGAAAACAATGCCAAAGTCCCTTGGTGTCACACAGTGGTTCAGAAATGAATTTTTGCAGACAATTTAGTCTATAGGTCACCATTTTTATTCAATTCAGACTTTTTTTTTAAACTGAAGCTGTATAAATTCCTCAGTGATCCCTCGAGGCTGATTTTTTATTTTTTGGTTTTGAAAAATTCTCTATGAACAATAAACGTATAAAAACGTTGGTTGAAAAAAAACATTTTAACCCAGAAAAAATGCTTTGTGTTAAATGAATATCAAGTAAAATCATCCCATTTGTAATTACAGGATGTACATAATCAATTTGATGAGTAACTTATTTGTTATAAACAAATTTTATGAAGAGTTACAATAAGCTGCCATTTTAGCACGAGAAAATGTTTTCTTCATTGTAACTGCTGAAATTTATTACGAAAGTGTCACCTAGTAAAAAAGCGTTGACAATAATAAAGAATTGTTACTGTTATAAATAAATTTTGTAAACATACACGAATTTGACTTTTTCAAGTAGAAAGAAAAGTATTTTGAGCTTTAAAATAAATCCGTTTCTAAAAACATTTTTTCTACGTTTTTTGTTTACATAAACTTTTACAACAACAAAAAAGCGGCATCAAAAGATAACTGGGTAATTAATCCAGCTTCAATTAAAAAAAAACGCCTAAATCGGATAAAAATTGTGACCTGTAGACTGATTTGTCCACAAAAATGTGCTGCTGCTTCTACAAATTTTCAACCCTTTTTCAATTTTCATTTTTGTTTATATTTTTCGATTAAATTGTTGACAAGCAAAAAAAGAACTCGATAGTATAATTCTTAGCGGACTTCAATTTTTTTAAAGACTTGCAAATTCATTAAAAACCGGTAATGTGTAATCAATAACTAATTAAAAATAATATCAAGTGGCTTAGAGTAAGAAAAAAACGGTTTATAATATTATAAACAAACCAATGAACAAAAGTCATTTTTTCGTAATATCCAATGATTAGCTATTTCAAATCCATAACTTTTGTATGAAATATGACAGAAATTAATGTGCGCTTACAATTAGTCAAGAATCGCTTCTTTGTACTAATTGTTTAAACAATTTTTATAAACAAATACAATTTTTGACTAGTTCTCGATCAATGGGCTTCATTTTTTCCGGATTCAACCAGAAATGTCTTGCCAAAGACTCCTTGTTGTCATATTTTTAATAATGACAAAAACGGTTAATTATATAAACAATTTTTATAAACAAATGCACATTTTTAACATTTTTTCATAAAGAGGCTTAATTTTTTGCGGAATCAACTCGAAATGTCTTGCCAAACACTCCTTGCTGTCATATTTTTCATTGTGAAAAAAACTGTTTATCCATTTTTTCAGGAATGGACTTCATTTTTTGTGGAATCAACTCAAAATGTCTTGCTAAAGACTCCTTGCTATCAGATTTTCCATAATGACAAAAACTGACAAAAAAATGGTCAATTATATAAACAATATTTATAATTTTCTGAAAATTGTTTACATAATTACGAATTTTTTTCCAATTTAAAAACTATGACAGCAAAGAGTCTTTGACAAGACATTTGATTCCGAAAAAAATGAAATCTGTTCATGAAAAAATGGTCAAAATGTGAATCACTTAAAAAAAAAAATGGTTGAAATAATTGATAAACAGTAGCTATTCTTAACTTATTTTAAGCGCACATTGATAGCTGTTATATTTCATACAAAATCTGTAAATTTAAAATAGCAAATCATGGCGAATCACGAAAAAATTACTTTTCTTCGCTAGTTTGTTATTAACATGATAAAAAAATTCTTACTCTAACCCTCTCTACATTATTTTTAGTTAGTTATTACATTAATTAATTCCTTGTTTTAATGAATCTGAAAGTCTTGAAAGAAATGGTAAAAAAAAGTTCAAACTTTGTTTTTAAATAACAAATTTTGTTTTAGTCGGATTGAAATATCCGCAGTCATTAGAATATAATAATAATGGCATCCCTGGAAGACTTATGGTGATTTATAAAAAAAAAACATCAAAATCCCTTCAGAATTGTACTGTAAAATGGATTTTGTCTAAGAAAGGTGTTTTTTCCATTAAGTGTCGTCCTCTTCCTAAATATTGCACTGGAGATATTTTGTCAATTACCTTATCGATAAACGTACAACCATGAAGTCCAGTGATTTGACACCTCCTAACATCAGGCACCTTGAAGTACGTGTGCAGAAGCAAATTAAAGCTAAATGTGTGGTCCTTGCTAGGATTGTATACGCCGATGTTGAAATGCAATTCCTTCTCCCTCAGGATTAGCCTGTATGTTAATCTGAAGGGATAATTCCACATCGATCGTGTGAATTCGTTGTCCATTAAGGAAAATATAGCCTCGACATCTCCACTTGGTAATCGTTCAGGTGACTTCTCCACGTTCCATCGAATTATCCTCGCAAAACCGTGACCAGGCCCGAAAGTCCATGCCCCAAATTGTGCTGCAATCAAGACTCAAAATAATCACAATCCAAAAAAGATTAGTAAAAGTAGGCGCCGCGCGCCTCTAAAAAAGGGTTCCATAGCCTATTACGACGTTAATTAAGTCGTTCAAACTTCCCTTTTCCACACTTTCCCTCCCCTACTCTTCCTACATTCCAATGCTTCCCCACCCCTCACGTCTCCCTTCGCTCACCCTTTCCCAACTTCTTCCCAACTCTTCTTCGCCCTATCTTCGCTTCACCAGATAACACTCCCCTTCCCATACTTACCTTCCCCAGCCTTCAATTCCCCTCTCCTACTCACCATCATTTCTGATCATTTCTTCTACTTCCCCTCCCATCCTCTACTTCGCCTCCCTAATTTCCGCTCACTTTGCCTATCCTCATTTCCCTCACTTTCCCTAATTCCTCACCCCTCATTCCCCCTACTTCTTCACCCTTCATTTCCCTACTCTCTCATTTCCCCTAATTTCTCCCATTTTACCTCCCCTCGTTCCTCTACTTTCCCTCTCCTCATTTCTCCTACTTCCCCCATTTCCCCTAATTTACAATCCCTCATTGAACCTACTTCCCCTCCTATTATCCCCCACTTCATCTACTTTCCCTCACCTTATTTCCCGTCACTTCCCCACCCCTAATTCCGCCTCACTTCTCCCCGATACTCCTCACTACCCCTCATTGAAAAAAAGTACGACGGATGAACGGACGGACACCCGACCGAAACTATAAGGGTTTCTGCCCTGGGCTACGAAACCCTAAAAATTAGTGAAATTTTTCGAAGAAAAGGACAGTCTATAAAGTGTAGGTTTCCCTTCATAAGTTGGAGACGACAAAATGTTTGGATGATTGCGCTTATCGCTCGTGTTTCTACTCACGGAAGACAAATGGTATTCCGCCTCTAATGGGCTTCTTTCCGTCGAAAACTGCTTGCTTGCTGAAACAGAAAAGAAGAAAATACACTCGACTCGTTTCTTAAATCACTAGAAACAAATTTCAAACTTGGATATTCAAACCTTCTCGGGTTTCATTTTATATTAACATAGCGATCCAAGGGGTTAACCAATTTTTTAATTTTTCGTGTACACTAGATTACAAGATTACGTAAGATAAGAGATTACATGATATTACATATGGGATTACACAAGATTTACCTGATTACACGAGGTTACATGGGATTACATAGGCTTACACAAGATTATAGGGATTACTGGGGATTACATATATTACATGAGATTCCAAAATGTTATGATATGATATTATGTTACATAGGATAAATAATTAAATATGATATTAAAAGTTTTGTCTTAACTTCTGTACTAGATTGAACAAACTGTTAAGTTTAAATTTTATTTGAAGCAAAACGGATAATTGCGTATTTTTAAATATTCTTTTTCCTTGTGAAATAAAACTATAATTAAGAACTGAATGTCATTACACTAAACTCCCGATATAAGAAACCCAGGTTTACGATATTCCTAGAATTTAAGTCCTAGATATTTTGATGATGCGGGGACCGCGGGACCGAGGGAGAGGCGGTGCTCAGTTAAACGTGGCAAACAGCATGAGGGCCGTATAGCATGCGTCCAAATCTAACAGAAATGTTTCATGTCTGTTTACGTTTGGATTCCCCCGATTTAGGATCAAGTGTCAAAAAACGTTTAATCTCGCGTTTAATAGGGATTTGAAAAGTTGCAAAAATTGTATCTATTAATATACTAAAAGACTACAAGAGATTACACAATATTTCATTGGATTACACAAAACTAAATTGGATTACACAATATTACAGAGATTAAAGGCCTCACAAACCGGTCCACATATCCCTTATTGTACCCTATATTCAGCTGTGGTCCCTAAAGTCCCTTATTTTCATGATTTGGTCTCTACAGTACCCCATTTTCAGTCGACAGCCTAAAATTTTAAATTTTTTTAATAAAATAGAGTAATAGAAACGTTGCGCTTTTTGGTTGTCACATTTTTTTTTTGATTAATTAAATTGTTTGTAGTTTTTAATTTTTGTTGAATTGGCAGAAGGAAATTTTATATTTTTCAGGTTTTTATCAAGTAGGAAAGGAGTAAATTATGGTTTTCAACATTTTATGAATTGAAAGACGGACGAATTTTTTATTTTTAACATTCTTATAATTTTTTATTAGTAAGAAATCTTGAGGGGAAATGTGGAGTAGGTGAAGGGGAGTGTTATCGGGGGAAGTGAAAAGAGGGGTAGTAGATAAGGAAAAAGTTGGAAAAGGGAGGGGAAGCGAAGGTTAAAGTGGGGTGAAGGAGAACAAGGGAGGGAAAGTATGGGAGAGGGAGGTTTGAACGACTTAATTAATATCTTAATAGGCTAAGAAATCCTTTTTTGTAGGTGCACGGAGTCTACTTTGACTAATTTTTATCCCACAGGTACTGTGAGGTACTGAGAGAATAGATTTCACGGGATTAAAAATTATTACAAGCGATTACACAATATTACATTTGGGATTACACAAGATAAGGTATTGTATTATACAAGATTACCAGAGATTAAACGTGATTACAACCTTTCAACAGTGGTTAATCCCTGGTAGCCATCTAATTATTTTAATATAAAATATCGCACTTTCTGTTCAAAGAATATTTGGAGATGATTGGAAAATTCAAAAATGTTATAATTTTTACATTCTCATCATAATGAGAAGGTATTGGTTTTATGTGAAAAATGACTTTCGTGGATTCCATGAAATGTCGACAGATGCAAACGCGTTTTATTGAATATCTCGGTTCGTCTAAAATGCAGTTGTACAGTTTCTTCATCAGGATGGCAGTATAGAGTTGCTTATATAGTTGCATATAGCCAGATCAATTTTCGGAATTTTACGCTTAAAACAAACTTTTTCACGCGGACGCCTTCGAATATAAATTAAACGTTCGCTCAGCTTGTTTTTATTTTTATATGAAAGTGAGACGGAACGAATTACTTCTTTAATTTATATACATTGTCGATGAAAGATTCATCTGATTTTATTTTCCACATCTTTATATTTAAAAGCCAAAAATTATGAAAATTTTCAGAAATTTATCAAAAAGATAAATTACTGGAAATTTCAGATATGCAAAAATTGCAAAAATTTTCGAATTACGGAAATTCTCGGTAAATTCATAAGTTACCGAAAACTTCCGGTGATAACTTGGATTACATAAATCTTTAAATTAAATTATAGATTTTTGGTATAAAATGGAAATTTATCAGTAATTCATGGTTCCTTCTTACTTCGAATTGCTCCAATCACTAATCACTACTTACAATCAGTCTGTCAAGCGTCAACCTGTAATTCAGTAGGGTTATGGTTCCGGCAGTCCTGGAATAGTACATTGTGATAAAAGTGAGAAATTCACAGTACTTGCCATCAGCTAATCTACGGGTCGTTTCCGGCTCGCGTCCATCTCGCCTTCGACTCACCTACAACTCGCCTTCGATTAAAAAATTTCGAGTGAAAAAATTAAAAAATTCATCTCACACAGCAAACTTCACACTTTCGTGCACCTGATTACTTTTCCGCAGTTGTAGCAAAATATACTATTCATAAATGCTTGATAAAATAAGCTGAAAGTAATATAAGAATGTCAATCTATGGAAAACTTCGTTAAACATAAGTTTGATTAATTAATTTATTCATTTCATTTATTTATTAATTTATTTTCAAATTGATTGTTGATTGGTCATTTGATAATAACCGAATATTATTGAGTTTTATATTCACAATCATGTAACGACTGTTTATTTGAATCTTGGCGGTTGAAAGCTGGTCTAATACACTGATGGTTACATAAGAATGTTCTGAATATAATATCCAATTTAAAGAGAGTTGATGCGTAAAAATATCGATGTGTGGAAACGGTGAATCAAGTAGTGTGAATAAGGAACCAAGAATTCATTCGACCACGACCATTCAGTCCATCTAAATGTTTGAATTATTGCGATTTTAGTGCCACACTGTTCGCAATTGGTGAGAATCGAAAGGTATGAACCTCCAAAAATATATTGAAAGTGTCATTATTGGTTTAAAGAAATGATTTTTATTTTTTAGACGATATTGTGTACTTTTTTGCAATGTGACATCGTTTACTTCTTATAAGAAAATGATTTATTTCCTCGCTAACTTTTATTTATTCTATGAAGGGTCGATGAGGATAATATCATTTTAAGGGGTACCGTCAATTTGATGTATCAAGATGTGAAGGGCTACGAATAGTCGTTTTATTAACTGAAAATGAATCTCTTTTCTTTATGCATAAATCTGGTATTCATTCATCAGGACTATTATATTTTATTAAAATTATCAACTTTCGTCGACTTCTGTGGCGCTCATCATTCATGTGAAAACAGCGTGATGTACTTTCTGTTCATTATTAATTTATAAGCATATTTACGTGATTTGAAGTGATCCAATAATTCGCATCTTTGATCAAAATCTCAAATGTTTTTTTGCGTGCGGTATTATTGTCGTCTTAACTCTCGAAACATTATTAATTATTTCCAAATTATTCTCACAATTTGAACATACAATGTGGAATCATTGAATTCCATACGTCACTGAATGTATTTCAAATCAGACACGTATTTTCTCACTTTCAAATAATATAATGTTCGGGAAATTATGAAAATTTGAATTTTTACGGTTGTTTTTCAAAAAAACATCAATTTTCATTTGAACCTCCATAACTTTTGACATAATTTATATATTTAGGTTTTCTTTCGAGCATCTGGTAGCATTAAAAAACTGATAGTATCAAAAAACTGGTAGTATCAAAAACAAAACTACATCAGTTTATCTTATTAAATATGAGATAAACTATGAGAAAAAATAATTCAGATTATCAAAGAAAAGAATTGTAAAGCATAAAGGCTGGTCATAATGTTTTAATCACACACTTTAATACATAAAAATATCAGTTTCAATTAACAAAATTTCATTTCAGCTTTTTCGAGATTAATTTTATAACCAATTTGGCTTAACGAGCGTACAGCGTTATAGTGTAATTAATCCATTGGTTTAGTTCACCAACGAATTATAATTTTACACTTTGGTGATATGGACCATAACCAATTTCATTGACTACTTTTCCTTCAGACTGAAGGTTGAATGAACTTCGAAGTTCAATTCGAGTAATTGTTTCTCCATGCTGGGTTTTAATTTATGCTGCGTATCGACAGATATTCCGCGCAACCTGTGGGCCAGTTTATTTATCAAAAGTGAGGAATCCACTCTGAGAGATGTTAACAATGAAATTCCATAAGCTGACGATGGAACCAAATTGATAACCAATTTTATAACAAATATAAAATCGAAGATCAGTTTACACGACTCTGTTTTTCACGTATCTCAGAATATAACCATTTGTGTATGATCTAAGAAGAACTGATTTTAAAATTGTCTAAACTCTTTCTCTATTTAGACAGTAAATATAAAAATCTAATATGTGTTACAAGGTTTTATTTAGTGTGTTGTCAAGTCTACTTATTGGCATTTAAATGAGCCTTCAGTTGACGCATTACCCTATCAGGTTTTAAGCTTCATTCGTTGATAAGAACGAACATAAGTGAAATAAAGGTTTGAAAAAAAACCTATTCCTATCTCAAAAAAGTAATGTAACGATATAACGCGAAACCCTCGCAACCGTTGTTGTTGAACACATGATTGACTTTTCATTACTAATTGAATTTGTTTTATATATTAAATTTGAAATTGTAAAAATTAAAACTTTGACATTATCTAATAAATTATTGACAATATTATATATGTTTTATGTTAGTGTAGTGCCTTTTGCTGTGAATTAGTATTTGAAAAAAGAAAGGTTATGCTATCGCATTACATCAAAATTGGGTATTTCTAATAGAAATTCGAAATAATTTTATAATTTTCCCTGTTTCCTGGTCTCCGAATTTGAAAATTGTGAGTTTTATTCAGACATATTTTATACATTCATTTGATTCTTACCATGTACTTTTTTCGCTATTTTCCGTGAGATAGATGCAGAGAGCTGTCGTCCTTGGGTCGCTCCTTGTCCTCAAGAAACACGAGGGTTTCACCGGCCTGTCGTTGTGGTTTCGTGGCGTCCTGTGCTCATCCACATTATATATTTCATTTTTGGTAAAAAAAAAATATATATTTTAGTTAAAAAAGTAACTATTTGGTTAAAATTTGATTGTAAATTTTGTAACTTCTTGAAAATTCGTCTTGTTGGTAGAAAATTAATCCACTTGGCTGAGAATTCAACTCCTTGGTTTAAAATGTATATCCTTTATGGGAGATTCGTCTTTTTTGGTAGAAGTTTAATCTTCTTAGTTAGAAATGAAACTGTTTCTTTGAAAACTAATCTGTTTTAGTTAAGGGATAAACTTTTTATTTTAATTCGTCTTTTTTATTGAATTTAACTATTCTAGATTTAAAATTTATACCTTTTTTAGTTGAAACATTAAATATTACATTTTCTTTCAAGACTCATTTTTTTGGTTGAAAATTAATTTTCTTAACTGAAATTTTAAATATTTCATTTTTGATAAAAATAAAATGGTCTTTTTTAGTTGAGACTTCAACTATTTTGTTCGAAAGTGATGTATTTTGTCAGAAATTAATTTTTTTTGTAGAAAATTGATATTCTTGGTTGAAAATTGAACTATTTGTTTTAAAAATTTTTGTTGTTGAAATTTTAACTCTGACATTATTTGTTGAAAATTCATCTTTATCGGTTGAAACTTAAATTACTTTGTTAAAAATTAGTTTTTTTAGTAAAAATTAAATTTCCTTATTGAAAATCTAACTATTCAATTTCTTTTGATTTGAAATTAAAATATTTTTGGTTCAAATATCAACTATTACATTTTTTGTTCAAAATTCACCTTTTTTGGTAGCAAATTAATCTTCTTAATTGAAAATTGAACTATTTGTTTTAAAAATTTTCTTGTTGAAATTTTAACTATGAGTTTATTTGTTGAAAATTCATCTTTATCGGTTGAAACTTTAATTACTTTGTTAAAAATTAGTTTTTTTTCCTGACGAGGACACAAAATATCACAATTTTTTTTAAAAATTAAAATTTAACTTTTCCCTTTTTAGTTGGAAATAAATTTTTTGTTTAGAAAATTAATATCCTTGGTTGAAAATTCAACTATTTGCTACCAAATGTATGAATTTGTTGTAAATGCGCCTCTCTGGTAAAAAATACAACTATTTGTCTGAAAATTAATCTGTTATGGTTGGTTAACCCCGGAATAAAGTCACCACAAACAATTTAGTAAATCATCAACTGGTACGTAAAAATTAAATACGTAAAAAATTTCAGAAAAAAACTTTGCGTAATTTATGCTTTTTGAAATAATGATGCTTTTCATAAATTGGTAAACAAGCATGGAATGAATCTAAATGAATCTGATGACGGAAAACTTTTGCGAAATAAATTTTCTATTAATTTTTGATATCTATGGTAATGAAGATTCGTTATTATTATTTAAAAAATCTCATTTGTTTTATGTTATTGCAGAATGATATATATAATCAGCGCCCAGAATAGCATTACTGAATTGATTTCACATCAGGAAGATTAATTTTACGTGACCATATGGAAGATTATCCATAATTTATAACGTAGCTATGTACATTTCTTGACGAATATTCGATTCTCTTTCACATGCTACGCAAGATGCAAATAGCAAAAGTTCAACTATCTTTTATCAGCTTTAAAACTTTGTTTTGCAAAAGTAGTCTTCTTATTGACCTACTTCCACGAAAACTAAAATTTGGTTAAACTTGGACTATTCATGTTGCGGATTATGGAAACCAGGTGTCGCTATTAAAGTTCCTTATCTAAAAAGTCTTAAGAGTGTAATACCGAGTAAGATGATAGTGAGGGTGCGAGACTAGACTCTCGCCATCAGTAGGGAGATTTTATCTCTCTTGTTTATCGACTTTGCTTGTTCGTTATGCGCTTTTTTGCACACTTATTCATACCATTCGTCCATTCACTCTCAAAAATGAAATATCGTGTTACTTAGAAGCCGTCCATAAACTACGTTAACAATTTTGGGGTATTTTTGATCACCTCACCGTTTCCCCTCGTTGATGACAGTAGTTTTAATTACACCCTCACCAACCACCACCTTTAAAGTAGTGTAGCCGGTGACTAAACACGAATCTTACGTTTATTCTGTGTTTTTACACGTTTCTCCTGAGTTCAGTTGCCCAAAATTACTCTGAAAACAGGGTAGATAGGGTGATTTTTTCAATAGGGTAATAAATTGTTTGAATACAATCAATGTAGATAACATATTGAATTCAATATAAGGCGCTTTAAACTAATAATATTTCAAGTCGAAATATATTACATTTTCAACAAAATAATTCAATTTTCTACCAAAAAAGGTGAATTTTCACTAATACAATTAAAATGTCAAAAAAATAGTGAAGTTGTTAATAATGTAAAGCAAACAGCTGCATTTTCACTCCAAAAAATTAATTTTCAAACAAAAAGAATAATTTTCTACCAAAAGACGAATTTATACAAAATGCATGAATTTCAGACTAACAACCCAAGTTTCCACCCAAAAATGTAATAATTGAATTTCAATTTAAAAAAATTACTTTACGAATACACATTTTGAATAAAATAGTTGAAGCTTCAACGAAATAGATAAATTTTCACTAAGAAAGATTAATTCCCTCACCAAAAATATAAATTTTCTACAAAAGAGTTAAATTTTCAAGATAAAAAGTCAAATATTTAAAAAAATAGTTGAATTTAAATCCGAAAACATTCATTTTCAATAATGAAATTAATTTTCAATCAAGAAGATCAATTTTCTTCCTAAAGGGCGAATTCTTAGCCAAAGGAATGAATTTCAAACCTAAGAATTGAATTGTTAACTAAAAGAATAAGTTTTCAGCCAAAAAGGAAATTGTTACATTTTTTGTTTGAAAAATTACTTTTCAGCGAAAAAAGTTAATTTCAAACCAATCGAATTCAACGAAAAAATAAGAATTTTAGCAAAATGAGAATATGAATTTTCAACAAATGAGTTGAGTTTTCAACCTCAAAAGTCGAATGCACGAAGAAACAGTATATTTGTTAATGAAAGTATGACTTTTATTATTAAAAATAACCATTTTTTAAACAAAAAATTTGTAATCCGAAAACAGAATTTCAAGAATGAAGTTAATTTTCAAAAAAGACAGATGAATTTTCAGCCAAATAGATTAATTTTTAAATAAAAATGAAACGAATTTTCAACAAAATCGATCAGTTTTCAAATATGTTGAACAACATAATTCAATTTTCAACCAAATAGCAGAATATTTTCAAACAAAAAGAATTGGATTTTCTCATTAGGTTCTATTAATTCAGTTCACATTTAGGCAGAAAAACGAGAAAAAGGGGACGTTTCTTGAAAGCAGGGGATAAATAAGTCATGTTTGAAAGAAAAAGAAAAAAGAGTAATAGGGAAAATATCAGAAAAAATATATTTTTATACCTCAAACTTATTTACTTTTCCCCCTATCCCAGCGATCAAATCTGTACAATTATTCTATTTTTTTAAATTATTCCTATTAACTTAACGTTTCATGTTTTACGCTATCTTGCCTATCTAATGCAGCATATCTTGTATAATACAAGTAGAAGAGTTGCCTGGCTCATTAAAATCTTACTGTTGCATTTTACCAACGATTTCCGCTCTCAAAGATTCAACTGCCGGAGATAGTCGAGATTCCCTGAGGTACTTCTTACCAAACGTTGACCTACCTTTCGCAAGAAGTAAGATGTCAAACTCACAAAGCTTACTCGTACAAGTACACTTGAACCAATATTATTTTTGTGAATAACAAAATACCTGCACTTATTAATAAATGATGTTAAAAAAAAAAACACATACTTTTTTTGAACTTTATTTTTATTCCTTGATAGTGGAATTAATCTTGCCCACCACCAGTTTTATAATCCACTTCTCAAACATATCTACCATTCTCATTGAATATCGGTACAATATTTTATAATTTTTCACGTGCATAAGTTTTACACAAACAACCATTTGAAAAATAAATTTGACTCAAACATGAACGCCGTAAAGCCTGACCATATAATATACTGGTTTATGAATCAAACTTTTGAAATAAAGCGACACATACGTTTTTCCAACACCCCCATTTACACGCTCGACTGTTGCTCCAGTGCGATTTACCATTTGATTTTCAGCTTCGACTCTCGTAATTACGCTGAAAGCTGGTGCTTTGAAAGTCCACGTGCCTTTAGCGTACCATCCAAATCTCAGTGGGATATATACGGGTTTTCCATAAAAATACTCCTCGCCAGAAATAATGCTTCCAAGTTTCAATGTGCTTTTACTGCTAGGTCTTCTCGGACGAGGCCTGCGTAATCCTGATGAGGGTGTCACATTAAAAATTAAGGCGAAAGACAAAACAAACGCCAAAGCGAGGGTAATGTTGAATTTTACCATTTCTGTAGAGAAATTACAGTATTTTCGAGAAAAAGACACGTTTGAATGACATAGACTCGTATCATGAATTGTACAGTGGCTGTAATAATCCTACTAGTGCTACAAGCTTTTATCTGAGCTATATATTTAGGTCGCTTATCAGGCCTCAGTCACAAAGTATGCATATTTGGTAATTAATTCCTGAAAAACAAGTTTAATATTTCATATTGACGTGGGGAAATATAGCCAATGGCCATAGGCGGCATAATGATAAGGTGATGTTCAATTTTATTCAAGGTGATACGATACTAATGATATGAAAACATGATTTCGTAATATCTCCTTTTCTGAAAACATCGTGACTTGGGAAAAATAAATTATTGTTATGACTGGGGTAAGGATGGAAAGCAATTGCTTTATCACATCTCAAATATAATGTCAACAGACCTCACTTGCGTACTCTTCAAATAAAAGTTTTCTCACATACTGCGTTTCAAGAATACGGCAGAAAAGAGTACATAATATAGTCAGAAAAATATTCATTGGCTTCCATGGTAGTCCAAAAAATGCTTTGTTTGAAAAGTGCAACAGCTTTCGAATTCTTTCAGAATATAAAACAAATATTAAAATTTGATTCTTAGAAGAACTCGATCCGATGATTCTAAGTGCTAGTTCAAAGATGTTTAATTCAATAACTGCAAAAAAGTCGAAAACCGATGTTGATCACTAAATGAATTTTTTTATTTGCAATAACAAATGAAAAACAAACCATTAGGGCCATCATTTAGGATATGCTTTGGTTATAAAAAAATTGAAACAATTTATTTATATGAGTCTTTGACTTTCATAGATAATTAAAAGTTATTGCTTCTTTTGTAGTAGTTAGCGATTTACATTCGGCATGATTTTTTAGAACATAATGTTGCTAGCTGACATTTTACTCTGTTCCTGATATACTGCAAAAGATTATTCAAATTTTCAAATATTTTTCTGAAATGGAAAGAAAATAACCCCAAAAAATCATCATTTTTGAATATCTTCACCAAAAAAAAAGTACATTTTTCGCCTTTAAAAAAAACTTTACCTGGCGCTTCTCCTTAAAAATTATTTAAATTGCATAATAAATTAATTAAATTTTTTCTAACACAAAATTCATATAACGCTGGTTTCCTATCATATTCCTTGTATACTTTGTTATATTATATTCACTTCACAGAAATTAGACATGGAAAAGTTGTAGATATAGACCTGAACAATAATATTTGCGTCACAAATTTTTAGATAAGATAAGCCTGTATAGAAAAACAGCTGTTCGTTCTTGTAGAATGCTTGTTAAACATGTGCGAAAACGGAAGTTTATAGTTGAGAAAATTATATTCATTTTTTGTGGATGATTTCATTGAGTCTCAGTCGAAGAAAAGTTTTCTTCATTGAAAGAATTTTCTTTGGTCGAAAGAAATGGGTTTTTGTTCCAATCAAAATTTTTTGTTAATTCGAAATTATTCTCTTTAATTCAAAGTTAGTTTTGTTAAGTGAAATAAATTATGTTAAGGATACATATACTGTAATTAAAAAATATATTTTTGTGCGCGTAGGAATTTTATTTGATTATCTGCAATATTAATTGTCATATAATTTGTTAGTATACCAGGAGCCAAGAAAAATTGTTTGCCAGCAATATTATGATTTAAAAAATTATGCCAAATAGAAATCTCTAACTCTGAAAAATTGTTTCAATTCATTTCTGATAACTCGGATAGATTAACTTAACGTTGGGTTAAATAATTTTGTATTAATTTGTTGCTACAAATAAAAAATCAATTAGAAGGTAAGATTAATTTTCAAAAAAAAAGTTCCAGTTTTTAACTTAAAACTAAAACTTAGAATCATCGGACCTTTTCTCCAGTTAAAAAATGAGCATTGGAAAAAATGATTTATGAAGTCAAGGAAGCTATTCTCATTGTTAATTGTGACTAATTTTGGAACAGAACTGAAGGCGAAATTAAGGAAAAAATATTTCAGGTTGATATTGTTTAACTAACAACAGTTATTTAGTTTTGTGTTTTTGCTTCCCCTTTAGGTAAAAATTGCAATTCTCATTCAATCGTTATGTTGTAGGTTGGATAATATTACTCTCTATTTTTTGAGAAATTCCCTGAAAATCTGTTTTGTATGTTTTTATTCAAGAATGTCGTTTAAAAAAAATTATTTATTAAATTAACAATTGTATAATTTCTAAATAAATTATTAAAAATAAAAATGCACCAAACCTATTGTGGAGAATCTCTCACGAAATGAAATGAGCCCCACGACATTATGACAAAATATGAATAGCAACTTTTACCTAAAGAGAAAGTAAAAACATCAAATTCTCTGTATAACTAATATTAAATAAAAAACTCTAAACTAAAATATTCTTCCGAAAGTTTACTTTAATTTCTCTTTCAAAATTAGTTACAATTAGAAATGGGAATAATCTTTTCGATTTTATAAATCATTTTTATCAATGCTAATTATGCTAATATGCTTATACCAAAGTATTTCGATGATTTTAAGAATAAAAATTATATTACTGATTATATCATTCGTAATAAAAAACGTCATGCTGAACAAAAACATTGTGAAACTTGATAAAAACATTTATTTTATCAATGTATTTTCCACTTGAATTTTTTGTTCAAAAAATTTAACCATTGTTTAAAAACTGGTGAAAAGCCATCGTGAGAAAAAATACAGTTACAAAAACTATTGTTAAAATGATTATGTATTGTAAATTTTAGGCTTGTTTATAAAAAAGAATGTCTTTCATTTTTTAGTGTTTGACTGCTGATATAATTTCATCTCTTAAAGTAATTGAAAACGTTTTTTTAAATAAATAAAAAAAGAAGTTGAAGAAACAATTTCTTTAATGTAAAACAAGTATTCTTTGAGTCAAAGAATATTTAGAAAAAAAGCTTTTACTTTTTAATCTGTAATTTTAATTTTCGAATACTGTGTGTTTTCGGCCGAGACATTAAAGAATCCAGTTAAATTTAATCACTTTGTTGTATTTCTATATGACACATAAAGTATTTGAATTTTTTAGTCGAAGTAAAATATTATCAGATTTGCACTTATTGTTGAGCTCTTCGGATCACTAAATATTTGATTAGAAACTGTATAGAACGACGTTTGCATACAAAACAAATTTGCGTGTTTTCTCATCCACAACGTACGTATTCTGTCTAGTGTGACTTCAGAAAATACATTCGCTCTCCCCTAGCGAGTATTGAACTTTCTTGGTATGATTAAATATTTAATGAGCCGATCGATAGACAACGTACAGATGTAAGTGGACGCCTTCCTAACCGGAATAAGCGAATTGTATTACAGAACAAATACAGAAAGTATTATATGCCCTATAAGGCGCAGTCGGAAAAAATTATTTTTTTGGAAACGTTTTTTTGGAAACCTTTTTGGCTTTTCCCTGCTTCGTCACAGATCATCACCCAAAGCTTGAAACTCAGCGATAAGACGTCACAAATAGGAAAACACCACCCCCCTTTTAAGTGAACATTTTTTCTTGGATTTTATTTGATGAAGAGACAGACTTCACATCCCAATATGCTCTCAAACAGGAGAAACAGGGTGATTTTTATCGAAAATAGGAAATAATATGAAAATATATTTTTTTCAGTAATATTAACGTCTAGGAACCATATTGAATATAATATGAATCGCTTAAGATTTATAGTCGAAGTGTGTTGCATTTTCAACAAAATATTTGCATTTTTCAGAAAAAAGTTGATTTTTTAACAAGAGAGTTACAATTTTTACGAAAGAATTGATTTTTCAAGCTAAAACGTCGATTTTTTCGGTGAAAAGTTCATTTTCAAACACAAAAAAATGAATTTGCTACCAAGAAAGGTGATTTATCAACCAAATAATTTAATTATCAAAAAAAAAAGAAAGAATGAATTTCAGAACGAACAGTTGCATTTAAAACCAAATAGTTGAACTTCAACAACAAATAATTTCATTTTTAAACAAGTAGTTGAATCTCCAAGCCAAAAAGACGCATTTTCATGATAGAGTTGAGTTTTCAACCCAGACATTTTCTACCGAAAGAGATAAATTTTCAATCCTGATGGAGGAATTTTCAATGAAAAAAATAGTGACTTTTGAGCAAAATATTCGAATTTTCAGAAGAAAGAAATGAAAAATTCCACCAATCAGTTTCATGTAAAACCACGAAGTTAAACTTTTAATCGAAAGGGATGAATTTTCAACAAAAAAGTTGAATTTTCAATGGAATAGTTGAATTTAATACCTTAAAAGATAAATTTGCAAATGAATTGATCCAATTCGTAAGCAATCATGAATGAACTTCAACCAAAAACATTAGCATTTTGAACCAAATAGTTGAATTTTTTAGCCAAGAAGGCAAATTTTTGAAACACAGTTGAATATTTCATCTAAAAGGACGAATTTCCTATCCAAATGAGGAGTTTTTAACAAAATAGTTTGATTTTCAAGAAAATGATAAAATTTGCAATAAAATAGTTAAATTTTTAACTACAATTATGAATCATGAGAAAAATACAACAGCGAAGTACTATGGACGTATTCACTATGGGTGTATTTATTTGTGCTCATTTTGATAGCATTTTAATTCTTGACAAGTATCAACTAAATTTGCTTCCTCACAGAGAGAGGTTTTCTCTAACAGAAGAAAAAAATGGACATTTTTAATATTGTTCAAGGTTATGTTTCTCTCACATTTTTTTTAAACTACATAAATCGGTACTGGTCGGTCATAAAAGGTTTACCAACAGGTCGATTGATGTGTGTCAAGAACGCGAACAAATACTCTACATGTAATACTGTCGTGCATTGAATATCAAAAAACCTTTTTTCATGTAAATTGAAGAAACCATTTTTTTAAACTTCATAAATCGGTATTGGTGGGTCATAAAAGGTTCATCAATAGGTCAATCGATGCGTCTCAAGGACACGAACAAATCTACACAAAATATTGTCGTATTTTGAATATCAACAAAGTTTTTCTTATATAAACAGAATAAACCATTTTTTGAAACTTCATAAATCGGCACTGATAGGTGATAAAAGTTCCAACAGTAGGTCGACTGATGCGTCTCAAAGACGCAAACAAATACGCTAGATATCGTATTGTTGTATTTTGAATGTCAAAGAAGTTTTTCTTATATAAACAAGGTAAAATTTTTCGGTTCAAATCTCTGAACGCAAGAAAAAAACTACTCCTAAATGATCGATCTTGCTCAAAACCCTATCAGACCTGGACATCAATCAGGACTACACTTCGTCCAAATTTCATGATCGTAGCTCTTTTACTTTTCGAGATACGCTGAAAAGAAAAAAGTTACACAGACACACGCATTCACATACAAGTACTTTTTTTTAAATTATATTTTTGAGCTCCTGGGGACGAATCAAGTCAAAAGATGTCAAAAAAGTATATTTGAAAATGTAGGTCCTTACAAACCTCAATCTATGAGGAAGCAAAATAATTTTTAACAGAGAATTTCAACTTGTAATAAATAAATAGAATTTTTAATAAAAAAGGATTACTTCTCAACGAAAAAATATAATAGTTGATATTTAGACCAACAAAAGATTCTTATTTTAAATCAAAAACAGTGGAATTCACCCAAAAAAGAGGAAGCACCAACAAAATGATCGAATTAAATTCCAAGCCCAAGAGATGGATCTTCAATTAAAAAATAGAGTTCCAACAAATTAGTTAGTAGTAGAGCTAGGCGGTTATCATGTCACTTACTAAGGGTAGCTTCTTCACCCGACTTGAACGTACGATATTTTCGTCGAATTTCATCACTAGCTTTTGCTATTTGACTCAGCATATTTCGTTACTTTCGAAAGATGTTGATGCGCTGGTGTCTCAGACTATACTTGCTTAGTCACAAACCAGGACTCTTATTTATAGGAGAACGATGAGGAGGATGATGATGATAATAATGATGATGATGAGGAGGAGGAGAATGAGGATCAGAAGGGTGAGGAGGAGGATCATGGTGAGGAGGAGGATCATGATAATGAGGAAGAGCGTTGTGTATTGCTTCATACGGATCCAAACAATCTTGTATATGAGCTGAAATTTTGTATTAATAGTAACCATCCACTACAAAGCCTTGAATGTCAAGCAATTATTAATAAACTGCGTTAAAACCATGCAAAATATTAGTGAATACTTTTACAAATCTATGTTAGGATTTTTTATGATGAATGTCAATAAATCAATTAGCTTATTATTTAATTATTCAAGTTATTCATTATTATTACCTCAATTAGTTTTATCTTGGTTTAATGAGCTTCGGCTTAATTTTATTATGTGTATCTTAGTTTTATTAGTCATAAGTTATTCTATTTAGTTATGAGCGATAAAAATAGATGCTTGAACCATAAGGTTTGTCAGTTACGCATCATTCTCGAGCTTTTGATATATAATACTTGAAACCCCAGTGAGTTACTTTCCACATATGCACTTAACCTTACTCATTTTCAATTGATTTGTTTTTATGAATTTAATCCTTCACAATATCCATAAATTCTGAGTGCGCGAAATTCAAATTGATAAAATGTAGGTTGATTCAAGCTACAGTATTAGACGGCGCATGCGCAGAGTTCCACCTAGAGGTTAGTGAGATAGATCACTGATGTATTCTTCCTGTATTTGGATTGGACCTCTCAGATCCGAAAAACGATAAGTATGAATTGTCGTTCGAATACCGTCGGACTCTCTCTGTCTAACTCACACGATAGAAAGAGAGACGTTTTGAAACCTTTTTTCGAATTCTCATGCATGTCGTTATCCATCTCACGTGGTAGAAAAAGAGGTCAGATAGACTTTAGCCAAATCTCAGGAATTTCGGCGCGGTACTAGGGGAACTCCACTTGCAGATACAGGGGAAGCCCACATACAGTAAACTTCAGTTTATTTTAAAGACCGCTTATTTGAAAGTCGACTTAATATAAACCCCCTACGCGCACGTATTTCAAATTGCACAGTTTCTTCGTCTCCCACCACGGTCCCTGTACACTCTCCTCCGCGTGAGTGGATGACCAATAAAAAAGAGAGGCTCGAAGAGCACCCTCGTTAGTTTAAATTGAGTATTTTTTCACGACGTGATCGGTACTCTCACCTCAAATTTCGTATAGTTGATTTTATTTCGCGAAACACTTAAAACCCTTGAAAAATATTACTATCGAGACCTTCATAACATACCTTTACGTTTCGGAGATTTTATCCGAAAAATCGTATGCAGTTGCAGTACCATGTACTAACCTCCCTGACGGCTGAAATTTCCACCTACTGACGTCATGCCACAAAACTCACTATTCCGCGAAATATTTTCGTCGTTTTCTGATTCTATAACATTGATTTTTTGTTGGCAAATGGTCGTATGCCAACAAAAACACTAACGCCAACAAAGACTAACGGACCGCGACTTTTTCCACTCGCCTGTCGTTGTGATTTCGTCGTGTCCTGTGACCATCCATCTCACGGTTGTGAGACGTGGCCATGAATGGGATTTACCGCGGTCCTACTGGGAGCCAATGTAATTTTTTTTTTAGATGACAGTTGCTCCCAGTGGAACCCTGCGGTGGTTGTTAACCTTTAGTTTTTGAATATATATATATATATATATATATATACATGAGTTTTTTATTTTCTAACAAAAGTTTCGTGCTTGAAGGTTATAATAATAAATAAATGTTTAAATTGAGTTACGTTTCACTCATGTACGAGTTATCGAAAATAAATTTATTTAATTGAATAGGATTATTTATTACAGTTAAGCAAAACAATTAGTATCATTTTTAATAAAAATAAATTTTGTTGAAAAATTCATAAATTAACCCTATAGAAGGTCTCAAGTTTAAAAAGCAATCCATTTGTTGATTAATCTTGGAAAGGACAAGAAAAAGTATTTTACCTGAATAAGTATGGCCTTCTACTCTTAGGATTAAATTCTAATGATATAGGAGATTGTTCAAGATCCATAAATGAAAAAATTTAATAATATTAGAAGGAACTTCGGCTCTTGTGAAACCATGACAGTTTACAGTAGATAGGTTAGTAATAGGTTTGGAAAAAGGGGGAAGGAAGATACCTCTATTCTGACAGTGAGATCAACTGAAACACAGGTAAAAATAGTAATACTTACTGTGACGGTGTGGCCCGTTTGCGAATTAAAATGCACACCAGCGAACTCTAGGGAGTGCGGCAAGAAACTCCAGATTCGATTTGAATCCTTTTAAAATGATCAAAAATGAATTTACAAATATTAGATAACTTTCAAGTACAAAAACATGAAGGGAAGTTTCAAGTATCAGAAACTTCATGTTGCAAAGCGTAAATAAGTTACAAACTGTTAGATACATAAAATAATTACGTATAACGCAGTACTCTCTCTCTCTCTATCTTGAAGCTAGGTTATGTTAGCTTTAACTTCTACGCAGTACATAATAAATTGCGTCTCAACGTGAAGTGTGTATTTATTTAGTGAGTCATAGGTCTAAATTTAGTATCATTAATGAGTGTATGGCGCCAGTTAGACCGGATATAAAATGGGATGCTGCACCGCGAACTAGGTCATTGACTTTTAACGTTGTGTGTACGCGTCTTATCAAACACAAACTGTTCTACTAGTGTTCCATAGTCCTCGGATATAAATTATCGCTCAAGACTGAATAATCAACAGAGTGAAAGAGCGGTAATGTTTTAAATTTGAAAACTCTTCGTGAAGTGAAGTGTAAAAGACAAATACAAAAGAGAAACCAATTTTATAAATAAACAGTGACATTTAATATAAACATTAACACTAAAATGTCGGACCCAAATCCTTTACTGATGACTCTGGTTGAACACCTTTCGAATCCTGATTTTGAACCTCTACAATTATGTCGCATCTATAATGATGGTGAAGGCTGGGTTTGTCTTGGGGTGTATCTTCGAAAAGGCTATTACAAATTCTGCGTTGCTCCAGAGCATGAACCCATCAGTTTTCTGCAATCACAGTAAATTATAAAGGTTCTCGCATAAATTTGACATTATATTGTCGAGAAAAGCCGCGACCTTCTACCAGGGTTTTGCTTGGTTTTACTCCCGGTAGCTAGGTTATTGCCAATTGCATCGAGCTCGTAGACAGTTGCGGAAGATACCACGAATAAATTCCTTCTGTCAATTGCGAGCTAAAAGGATTTTGTACGCACAATAACAAAATCCCAAGATCATCAAAAGAAGACTACCAGAACGAGATTACTGGCCCAGAACGGAAGAGGGTTACAGCAACATTCGACCGGCTTGGTACGGAAGAGGGTTACGGCACCGAGGGACATAGAAAGGACCAGAGGGACTCTATGAAATAAAGGAGGACGTCATAATTTTCGAGGACCTTCATCAAATTCCAGGAATTTCAGACTTCGCTGGACCAGACTTCTGTGGAACTAGGGTTTATAGTGAAAATGATTATTTTTTAACTTTTTTGAGTAGCCTGAACCATCACAAAACTGTAAATTTTTCAATTTAATTTACAAAATGCCGTCTCTAGCTAGGAAACGACATTCAACAAAACCTATAAGGGAGGCAGACGAAGCGTCACCTCGAAAGAAAGCTAGAATAAATAGGAAAGATCGTCTTGTAGGTCCCTCAAAGTCGAAATTATCACGTGGGTTAGGTGAAAGCGATAGGGTAATCTCTACAGTATCTGATCCGAATGACGGAGTTGAGGGTGATTTGCAAATTCGGAGACCTCAGATTCCTGTAGATTCTTCCTCAGGATCTGCTTTAGAGGAATTGTTACAGACATCATTCTAGAATTTACGGGAAAAAAATGTCTGTAAAATTATTTCTTAAACATTGCAAAGCCGTAACTGATATGACTAATCAATTTGAAATACCATATCTCACAATGTTGATTCTGACTAAAATCACGGGTGAAGCGCGAAATCACATTCAAGACCAAAGTGATTTAGATTTGAACGCTATTTTGAAAACTCTCGAACGAATTTATTCTCAAGAAGAAGATGTCAGCCAATTATTACAAACTTTGGCCAATATCAAACAAAGTCCCGATGAGTCTATTCAAGAATATGGGGCGCGTGCCAATCAAATTTTGAACAAGCTCGTAAGCCAAGTTTTAGAAAATACTCCTGGGGAAAAGGGGGTCGGCAGAAGCGAAGCATATAAAGAAACGGTTATTGGCCATTTTTTTCGCGGATTGGATATGGATCTTTATACGAATACTTCCAACAAAGAAATACATCTTTACATGACACGATTGTACTTGCAATTAAAGCTGAACAGAGGGTTAAGAGTTGGGGAAGGGTGCATGGGTCTGTTCAATCAGTTGCCTATAAAGGCCACAAATTTAAGCGAGGGTTACATTAGGAAAATTCATCTGAAGATTCTCAAGGAGAAGAAAAATCTAAAGCAGATAGGTTCACGAAACTTATAGATAATCTTGATTTCCGTGATGTAAATGACAAAGAGAAAAGTAGTCTATTGGGAATGTTCAATGAATTACCATATCAAGTTTTCCTACCTGGAGATAAGTTGGGAATGACCAGCATGGCAACTCACAAAATATATACAACAAGTGAACAGCCGGTTAATATAAAGCAATATCGAAATCCCCCTATTCATAAACAGGTAACTCGATGCGAAACTCAAAGATTACTAGAAGATGAAATAGTTCAACCTTCAAGTTTGCTGCATTAGTTGTTCCTAAACTACCTGATGCACAAGGTAATAAGCGATGGCGGACGGTCATCGATTACCGTTCCCTAAATGAGCGAACTGTTCAAGACGCTTATCCTTTACCGAACATTACAGACATATTAGATCAGCCTGGCGGAGCTCAATACTTTTCGGTCCTAGACTTGGCTTTGGGATTTCATCGAATCCCAATGGACCCAGAGTCCAAGGACAAAACTATTTTTTCTACTCCTTATGGCCATTATGAGTGCAATAGAATGCCATTCGGGCTTAAGAATGCATCAGCCATGTTTCAGCGGATGATGGATCAGGTGTCGACAGGTATCCAAGATATCGAGCTCTTCGTCTATATGGATGACATAGTCCCTTATGCCTCGTCTTTAGCTGAACATACTCGAAAATTAAGGGTCCTATTAGAGCGAATAAAAGCTGCAGGTTTAGCCTTGCAACCATAAAAACGTCATTTCCTTCGACATGAAATTGTCTATTTAGGACATATTATTACTCGTGATGGAGTCAAACCAAATCCTTAAAAAGTAGAAGCCGTCAAAAGGTTCCCTCCGCCTAAAACAAAGAAAAATATCACACACTTTTTAGGTCTAATAGGATCTTATCGTAAATGTATACCTGATTTCTCAAAGTTGAAAAAACTATTAACTGCCGTGTTAAAGGATAAGGTTCCTTTTAGTTGGGGTCCTGCTCAACAAGAGGCCTTTGAAGTTCTTCGTGATAAGATTTGTTCGGAGCCAATTTTACAATATCCCGATTTTTCAAGACCGTTTGTACTCACAACAGATGCTTCCAATTATGCTGTAGGCGGAGTCCTTAGTCGAGGACCCATAGGAGAAGATTTGCCTGTAGCATATGCATTAGGGTGGGTCGAAAATAAATACTTTTGGAATTCGAAATCGCTACAACGCGGAAAAGTAGCATATCAGGGTCCTAAAAAAGTATAATTAATTTGGAATCGATCGACATGCAGCTTAGTTACCCGCGCTCGAGAAAAAGGTTTCAAAAATTTCTTGTTTGCAGAGTTTTTAAATTTTTTGAGTTTCAATTTTTTTTACATACCTGGACGTCAGAAAAGTCTCCTCAATTTTTTTCGGATTTTAATTTATCATTTTCTGAAAGATAATTCCTATTTAATTTACCATTGTTTTCGGATTTTTTTAACGCCTTTGCAAATAGGAGGAGAATTATTTGAGGTACATGAAAACTTTATAGTGACAAAAATGCATTAGGAAAAAAATCATCAAGCCCCGGGAATGGAAATTCATAAACTACCGAAATCAAAATTTAAAAAATGCGCTGTATTGCCAATTTCAATTCCTGGGTCTTGGTGCTTTTTTTTCTAATGCATTTTTGTTACTAAAAAGTTTTCATGTACCTCAAATAATTCTCCCCATATGTACAAAGGCGTTAACAAAAATTTCCATAAACAATGGTAAATTAAACAGAAATTGTCTTCCAGAAAATGATAGATTAAAATCCGAAAAAAATTGAGAAGACTTTTCTTACCTCCATGTATGTACAAAAAATTGAAACTCAATAAAATTTAAAAACTCTGCAAACGAGAAATTTTTGAAACCTTTTTTGTGAGTGCGGGTAACCATGCTACATGACGATTTATTCAAAATTAATTATACTTTTTTAGGACCCCAATACGCTACTTTTCCAGTCTGTAGCGATTTCCAATTCCAAAAGTATTTATTTTCGACCCACCCTAATGACCAGCTTCAGAGAAGCTGTATGTGGTTTGTCTATTTGTTTAAATAGTATGGGCACATACACAGTTAAAAATGTTGGAAATTATCCAACAGTTATACAATGCAATCGTATGGTAAAATAGCAAACACGGTATGGAAACTACGAAAAAGCAATACACGTATGGTAAGTGTTGTAAATCATGAAATCACCGTGGAGAATTCCAACACATGCATTGTAGCGATTAGGAGTTGAAAAGTCTGCACAAGGAATTCACGGAATTACTGGAATTCGCAGAATTCCGTGAATTCCATAAATTCCTGGAATTTCGTGAATTCCACGAATTCCTGGAATTTCGTGAATTCCACGAATTCCTGGAATTTCGTGAATTCCACGAATTTCAGGAATTTCGCAAATTCAGTGAATTCCATGAATTTCGTGAATTCCATGAACTACGCGAATTCCATGAATTTCGTGAATTCTGCGAATTCTTTGAAATTCTCGAATTCCATCTAATCCAGGAATTGTTCGAATTTCGAGAATGCCTTGAATTCCATGAATTTCGTGAATTCCACGAACCAAGCGAATTACATGAACTCCATAAATTCCTCGAGTTCCAGGAATGCCGTGAATTACATGAGTTCCGTCAATTTCATGAACTCCGCGAATTACTTGAATTCCATGAATATCGAAAATTCCATTAACTCCATGAATTCCTTGAATTCTACGAATTCCATTAATTCCTTTCATTCGATAAATTCCTTGAATTCCATGAATTCCTCAAATTCCTCAAATTCCTCGAATTCCAAGAATTTCTTGAATTCCTTCAATTCCCTGAATTCCTTGAATTCCTTGAATTCCTTGAATTCAGTAATTCTGTGAATTCTTTGAATTCCCTGAATTCCATATATTTTGTGAATTCTTTGAATTCCCTGAATTCCATATATTTCGTGAATTCCATGAATACCGTGAATTCGGCGAATTTCACGAATTCCGTGAATTCCACCAGCTCTGTGAATTCCACGAATTCTGTGAATTTCACGAATTCTGGGAATTCCGCGAATTCCATGAATTCCACGAATGCCCTATATTCTTCGAATACCTTGAATTACATAAATACCGTGAATTCGCTGAATTCTGTGAATTTCATGAATCCCGTGAATTCCGTGTATTCCGCGAATTCCTTGAATTCCGTGAATTTCGTGGATTACGTGAATTCGTTGGATTCCGTGAATTTTATGAACTATGCCAATTCCATGAACTATGCAAATTCCATGAACTATGCGAATTCCATAAATTTGTTAAGTTCTGTGAATTCCTGGGAATCCGTGAATTCCTTGAAATCCGTCAAATCCATGAATTCCTTGAATTTCAGGAATTCCTTGGATTCCGTTGATGCCTTGAATTCCATGAATTTTGTGAATTCCAAGAATCCTGTGAATTCCTAGAATTCCACGGATTCTGGGAATTTCACTAATTCTGTGAATTTCTTGAATTCCCCGAGTTTCATCAATTCCGTGAATTCCGTGAATTCCGTGAAATCCATACATTCCATGAATTCCATGAATTTCATGATCTCTGCGAATTGCATGAACTCCGTGAATTCCATGAATTCCATGAATTCGCTGAATTCCATGAATACCGTGAATTCCATAAATTCGGTGAATTTCATGAATCCCGTGAATTCTGTGTATTCCGCGAATTTCTTGAATTTCATGAATTTTATGGAATACGTGAATTCCTTGGATTCCGTGAATTCCTTGAATGCCATGACTTTCATGAATTCCGTGAATTCCACGAATTTTGTTAATTGCGTGAATTTCGAGAATTCCACGAATTTCGTGAATTCCGCGAATTTCGTGAATTCCGTGAATTCCTTGAATTCCGTGACATCCATGAATTCCTTGAGTTCCACGGATTTCGTAAATTTCACGAATTCTTTGAATTCCACAAATTCTGTGTATGTCACGAATTCTGTGAATTCCACAAATTCTGTGTATGTCTCGAATTGTGTGAAT
Source organism: Andricus grossulariae (assembly GCA_011634705.1). NCBI lineage: Eukaryota > Metazoa > Arthropoda > Insecta > Hymenoptera > Cynipidae > Andricus > Andricus grossulariae. The sequence continues at coordinate 161,833,417 of JAABKJ010007545.1, forward strand.
TCCACGTGTCCGGCGAATTCCGTTAATTTCACGAATTCCACAAATACTGAGAATTCCATTAATTCCGTGAATTCCTTGAATTCCATGCATTCCGTGAAATCCTTCAGTTCCTTGAATTCCGTGAAATCCATGAATTCCTTGAATTCCACCAATTTCGTAAATTTCATGTCTTGTAATATCCCAATTTTAAAGTTCAAAAAATTAATTGAAAAAAATGTACTTGTAGAGAGTATTGAAATGGACCTTTCTCTATTTAAAGTTTTTCTTTCTGATGTATATTTCTAATAATAAAATTGAAAAGTGGGAAAAAATTTTTCCCAATTTCAATTATTTTTTAAAACGTAAATCGTCCCTACTCAGGCAAATGTGATTGAAGCTGTTTGAAATTTCGTGTACACATGCACTATACCCTAGCGATGCCTGCAAGATGAAGAAAAAAGTCAAAACTGCCAATTGTTCAATAACAATCACTTGGAAATTGAGACCTGACGGTAAGCACGTTTTTTTTAGCTTCGGCGAAGAAAAGTATCGAGGGAACTTTAGAGTTGAAAGAAATTCCACTGAGACATTTGTTCCTCACTATTGAAGAAAAATTTCTGGTAATTTTTAGATCAATTCATTGAAAATTGGCGGAAATATCCATTTTGTAAGAGAGTACGCGACGCCGCGTCGTCTATAACTCGCGTTAGCAGATTCAAAAATGCTTCTCAACGTTAGTAGTCTCGCCTGTACTCTCCTATAAACATAAAGGTCTCATCTTTTCAATAATTAAACATTTAAAAACTTGCCCCTTCTCGAATTATTAGAAAAACGATTGCTTTATATGTTTGGACATTTCGTTGATCTCAGTGAATTAGCAAATAACTAAAAATAGAAAAATTTTTGCTTCTGAAGTTGTTCCCCCCTTTACTTTGTTTTCTTCTTTTTAGTAATAAGGAATGTAAACAACCCGTCTAGTGTGCCGATTGCCTCAAATTTATTACATATTAATTTACACTGATAATTATATGTTTGAATAAATTGTTTAAGAATGCGTTATTGTTTATGGACATTTTCTCTTAAAATAGGGGTAGAAAGTCGCCAATTTTTCTCCATTTTCCGCATTTGGTCTACTTTTAAATTATAGTGAGGTAATAATTAATAACAAAAATTTTTGGGAAAAAACCAAAATTCTATAGCACAATTTGAAATAACTTGATTTCGACTGCAGAGGAACGATTTTCTTTTCAACGAGAAACAATGAAATATAATAAATGTTCATTTTTGCCTGTCTAAATGCGCATTAAATTCTGAGAAAAGAGGAGGTTTGAAATCCAAAAACCAATTGAAATGTTTGACATAAAGACCGGAAAGACCGTAGATTATTACTGAGTCTTAGAAGAACTCCTGGTTTTTCCGAATAGTAATAAAATGTTTGTAAAAAGGTCAAAGTTTCAGAAGAACTCGCCACTACTTAGCATTATTGTAGGAAACGATAGCTAAAACAATAATAATTTGACTAAACAATCATTTTTGCTGAATTGCATTAATTATTACCACGCTCTGAGTTAAAGGTTGACAAAAAGAGGAAAATTCCAGAAAAACTCGCCACTATCTAGCATTATTGTAGAATAATATAGTTAGAAAACAATAATAATTTGATTAAACAATTATTTTGGTTAAATTTCAGTAATTATCACTACACTCTAAATAAAAAGTAGACAAAACTTGAATTTTCAAACAAAAATCCGCAATTTTCTAAACATTATTCAACGAGAATATTATTAAAAATAATACGTTGTTTAAAAATTATGCTCGTTAAAGTGAATTAATTATTACCTCACTATAATTTAAAAGTAGACCGAATGCCGAAAGATTGATAAAAAACGGCGACCTTCTAACCCTATTTTAAGAGAAAATGTCTATAAACAATAATGCTTTCTTAAACAATTTATTCAAACATCTAATTACACTAGTTTACAGCCAAAATGTACATTGGATGCAACTATTTTTTTTCTTTGTATTTAGGCTCGCTAAACTCGAAAATCACACTAAAAATTTTTGTTATGGATAGGTTTTCGAGATATGATTTTTTGAATTTTTTTTACATTTTTTTCGGCGGTGCCTTCATATGTTAGGCCATATATCGAGTTATGAACGTCAGATTGGTTCGCACGAGGTCTCCAATTAAAGGTAATAAAATTTCCAACAATCGATCTTCATATTATCTTCCAATCTGTTTAGCAGTTTAGGTGTTATGTTCCAAAATATATGAGAAAAGTCCATTTTTTGCGCCAAAATAAAAATAAAAAATTCAGTCTCTCGCCATGCAAAAGTAGAAAAATGTAAATGATGTCCAGTTTCTTATTTTTTTAATATGGATCGCACTTTTAAGATGGAAAAAAGGTATTGATGAAGCAAACATATGCATCAATACCGGAGATATAAGCAATTGATTGAAGGTACCAAAATTCAAATTTTACTCTGTTTTTCTATTTTTTTTTTCATTTTTGTATAGAAAACATTTATTCAATTTATTTTATTCGTTTTCAATGATAAATTTCAATATTGCATGACTAGATAAGAAATAATGTTGGCCCCTGCTTTGTCTTTTGTTCTTCGCAGGTTCCGTTTCTCTGATGAGGAACCAAATATAATATCCCAACATTCTTGCATCCCAATATCCTTGGTAACGCTGCTCAATAGCTTTTATTTCTTGGTCAAACCTTTCACTGTACTCGTCACTTACGTCACTGGGATTTTCCGGGAAAAAAATCCAAGTGGAAATGCAAAAAATGAATGTAGAGCTACATATTTACACCGTTTGAAATTAAAATTAAATGTACTCTTTTTTTCATTTTGTAAACCAGTGTAATGAAGAAATACATGCATGAAATAAAATAATAATATATATTCCATACCTATTTTTGCATAATTCTTGAGCAAATCTTTAACAATTTGCTTGTAATTCGGGCTTTTATTGTTGCCAAGAAAATTGGAAACAATCAATTGGAATGATTTCCAGGCTGCAGCCTAATTAGGTGTCAACAATGAGGGGAAATTTTCATCGTTGAGCATCAATCTAATCTTTGGACCGTCAAAGATTCCTTCTTTGATTTTTGCAACAGAAAGTCTTGGGAAAATCGATCTTAAATGCTCGAGCGCTCGGCCTTCTTTGTCTAACGCTTTTACGAAGTTTTCGAAGAGTCCAAGTTTTATGTGTAATGGTGGAAGAATGATGAAAATTTCCCCTTATTTTTGAAACCTAATGAGGCTGCAGCCTAAAAATCATTCCAATTGATTGTATCCAATTGTCTTGGAAACAATAAAAGCCCGAATTACAAGCAAACTGTTGAAGACTTGCTCCAGAATTATGCAAAAATAGGTATGGAATATATATTGTTATTTTATTTATTGCATGTATTTCTTCATTACACTGGTTTACAAAATAAAAAAAAGAGTACATTTGTTTTATGGAAAATCTCGGTGACGTAAGTGACGAGCACGGTGAAAAGTTTCACCAGGAAATGAAAACCATTCAGAAACGCTACCAAGAATATTGGGATGCAAGAATGTTGAGATTATATTTGGTTTCTCATCAGAGAAACGGAACCTTCGGAGAATAGATGACAAAGCAGGGGCCAACATTATTTCATATCTACTCATGCAATATTGAAATTCATAATTGAAAACGAATAAAATAAATGTAATAAATGTTTTCTATACAGAAATAGAAAAAATAGAAAAACAGAGCAAAATTTGAATTTTGGTACCTTCAATCAATTGCTTATATCACCGGTATTTATGCATATATTTTCTTCATCAATACCTTTTTCCCCTTAAAACTGCGGTCTATATATAAAAAATAAGAAACTGGACATAATTTGAATTTTTCTATTTCTGCATGGCGAGAGAGTGAATTTTGGGTTTCTATTTTGGCGCAAAAAATGGTCTTTTCTCATATATTTTGGGACATAACACCTAAACTACTCAACAGACTGGAAAATAATATGCAGATCGATTGTTAGAAATTTTGTTACCTTTAATTGGAGACTTCGTGCGAACCAATCTGAAGTTTATAACTCGATATATGGCCTAACATATGAAGCCACCGCCGAAAAAAATTAAACATTTTTTTGTTAAATCATATCTCGAACACCTATGCACAACAAAAAAAAATTTAATGTGATTTTCAAGTTTAGTGAGCCAAAATACCTAGGAAAAAAAAGTGGCATTAAATTTACAGAATTTTTTTTTCATTTTGTAAACTAGTGTTATCAGTGTAAATTAATATGTTATGTATTAGAAATCCACAGACGCAAAAATAACAAGAAATGTCTAACTATATTGTTTTACAGTAACAGAACAAAAAGTATACATTACATTTTATGTAATAAATCAGAGAGAAATCGGACACTAGATGGTTTGTTTACATTCCTTATTACTAAAAAGAAGAAAACAAAGTAAAGGAGGGAGCAACTTTCCAAGCACAAATTTTTCTGTTTATAGTTATTTGCTAATTCACAGAGATCAACGAAATATCCAAAAATATAAAGCAATCAGTTTTCAATTAATTGTGGAAGGGACAGGTTTTTTAATGTTTACTTTTTGACAAGACGAGTCCTTTACGTTTCTAGGAGAGTACAGAAGACTACTAACGTTGAGGAGCATTTATGAATCTGCTAACGAGATTTGTAGACGGCGCGGCGTCGCGTACTTTCTTACCAAATGGATATTTCCGCCAATTTGTAATGAATTCATTTAAAAATTTCGAAAAATCTTCCTTCAATAGTGAGGAACAAATGTCTCACTGGAAGTTCTTTCAGCTTAAAAGTTCCCTCGATACTTTTCTTCCCCGAAGCTAAAAAAACGTGCTTACCGTCAAGTCTCAATTTCCAGTTAATAATCATTAAACAATTCGCAGTTTTGACTTTTTCCTTCATCTTGTAGGCATCGCTGGGATATTGTGCATGTGTATACAAAATTTCAAACAGTTTCAATCATATTTGTCTGCGTAAGGACGATTTATGTTTCAAAAAATAATTGAATTTGTGAAAAATTTTTTCCCACTTTTTCAATTTTATTATTAAAAATATACATCGGAAAGGAAAACTTTAGGTGAGAAAAAATTCCATTGTAATATTCTCTACAAGTACATTTTTTTAAATTCATTTTTTTGAACTTTAAAATCGGGATATTAATAGACGATTGGACAATACATTTTCACGTTTTCGAGCGCTCGCCCGATTCTTGCATCCCGACCTTCAATTCCATGAATTACGTGAATTCCGTAAATTCCATGAATTCCGTAAATTGCATGAGCTATGCAAATTCCATAAACTACGCGAATTCCATGAATCTCGAGAATTTCATGAATTTCTTGAATTCTGTGAATTCCTTGAATCACGCGAAATCCATGAATTCCCTGAATTCCAGGAATTCATTGGATTCCGTGAATTCCATGAATTCCCCTTAATTCCTCGTATTCCGTGAATTCTATGAATTCCTTGAATTCTATGAATTTCTTGAATTCCATGAATCCATTGAATTCCATGACTACCGTGAATTCCATGAATTCCGTGAATTTCATGAATTCCATTTATTCCACGAATTCCGTGAATTCGGCGAATTTCGTGACTTCCGCAAATTCCTCAAATTCTACGAATGCCCTGAATTTCACGAATACCTTGAATTCCATGAACACTGTGAATTCCATGAATTCCGTGAATATCACGAATCCCGTGAATTCCGTGTATTCCGCGAATTCCTTGAATTAAACGTATTTCGTGGGTTACTCGAATTTCCTGGATTCCGCGAATTCCTTGAATGCCGTGTCTTCCACGAATTCCATGAATTCCACGAATTTCGTGAAATGCATGAATTTATTGAATTCAACGAATTGTGTGAATTTCACGAATTCTGTGAAGTACTTGAACTACGTTAATTACATGAGTTCCGTGAATTCCGCTATATCCACGAATTCCTTGAATTCCATGAATATCGAAAATTCCAGTAGGTCCGTGAATTCCTTGATTTCTGTACATTCTGTGAATTTCTCGAATTCTGTGAATTCCATGAAATCCATGAATTCCATGAAATCCATGATCTCCATGAATTCCACGAATTCTGTGAATTCCACAAATTATGTGACTTCCACGAATTCTGCGAATTCCACGAAATCTGTGAATTCCACGAATTCTGTGAATTCCTTGAATTCCGTGAATTACGTGAACTACGTTAATTACATGAATTCCGTGAATTCCATAAATTCCTTGAATTCTACGAATACCTCGAATTCCATGAATTCCTGGAATTTCATGAATTGCTTGAATTCCATGAATCCCTTGAATTAGATGAATTACTTGGATTCCATGAATACCTTGAATTCCATGTATACCGTGAATTCCATGAATTCCGTGAATTTCATGAATGCTGTGACTTCCATGAATTCCATGAATTCCACGAATTTCATTACTTCCGCGAACTTCGAGAATTGCACGAATTTCGTGAATTCCATGAATTCCGTACAATCTGTGAAATCCTTTAATTCCGTGAAATCCATACATTCCATGAATTCCATGAATTTAACGATCTCCGCGAATTCTGCGAACTCTGTGAATTCCATGAACTACGTGAACACTGCGAAGTCGTTGAATTCCTTGAATTTAATTGATTCCTTGAATTCCATTAATTCCTTGAATTCCATGAATACCTTGAATTCCATGAATTCCTTTAATTACATGAATTCCTGGTATTTCATGAATGGCTTGAGTTCCATAAATCCCTTGAATTACATGGATGACCTGGATTCCATGAATTCTTGAATTTCACATATACCGTGAATTCCACGAATTCCGTGAATTTAATTAATTCCGTTGATTACATAAATTCCGTAAATTCCACGAATTCCTTGAATTCCACAAATGCCCTCAATTCCACGAATATATTGAATTCCATTAATACCGTGAATTCCATGAATTCCGTGAATTTCATGAATCCCGTGAATTTCGTGAATTCCGCGAATTCCTGGAATGCCATGAATTTCGTGGACTACGTGCATTCCGTGAATTCCGTGAATTCCGCTGAATCCACGAATTCCTTGAATTCCATGAATATCGAGAATTCCATTAAGTCCGTGAATTCCTTGATTTCTGTACAATCTGTGAAATCCTTCAATTCCGTGAATTCCGTGACATGCATACATTCCATGAATTCCATGAATTCCATGATCTCCGCTAATTCCACGAACTCTGTTAATTCCATGAACTACGTGAATTCTGCGAAGTCCTTGAATTCCTTGAATTTAATTCCTTCCTTGCATTCCATGAATACCTTGAATTCCATGATTTCCTTGAATTCCATGAGTTCCTTGAATTCCATGAATTCCTTGAATTCCATGAATTGCTTGAATTCCATGAATACCTTTAATTTCATGAATTCCGTGAATTCCATGAATCCCGTGAATTTCGTGAATTCCGCGAATTTCGTGAATTCCATGAATTTCGTGGTTTACGTGAATTCCGTGGATTCCGTGAATTTCTCGAATGCTGTAACTTCAATGAATTCCATGAATTTTTCGAATGCCGTAACTTCCATGAATTCCGTAAATTCTATGAACACCGCGAATTCTTTGGATTCTATGAATTTCGAGAGCTCCACGAATTTCGCGAAAGACGTGAATTTCGAGAATTCCATGAACTCCGTAAATTCCATGAACTACGCGAATTCCATGAATTTCGAGAATATCGTGAATTACTTAAACCCGTGAATTCCTTGTATTCCGTGAAATCAATGAATTTCTTGAACTCCACGAACTCTGTAAATTCCACGAATTGTGTGAATTCCGAGAATTTTGTAAATCCCACGAACTCTGTGAATTCCACGAATTCTGTGAATTCCACGAATTACGTGAGTGCCACGAAATCTGTGAATTTCACGAATTCTGTGAATTCCTTGAATTCCGTGAATTACATGAACTACGTCCACTACATGAATTCCGTGAATTCCATCAATTCCTTGAATTCCATGAATTCCGTTAATTACATGAGCTCCGTGAATTCCATGAACTCCGAGAATTCCTAGAATTCCGTGAATTCCATGAATTCCTTGGATTCCATGAATGCCGTAAATTCCATGAGTTCCGTGAATTCCGTGAATTTCATGAACTATGCGAATTCCATGAATTTCGAGAATTTCGTGAATCACTTAAACCCGTGAATTCCTTGTATTCCGTGAAATCAATGAATTTCTTGAACTCCACGAACTCTGTAAATTCCACGAATAATATAATATAATAATATAATATTTATAATAATAACAAAAAATAAAACTAAAGTCGCACAATATACCTCTTTTACTTTGATCGCTTCTCGTACGTTGCGCTTTATTAGCCTGTTGTATTCTGCCATTACTAATTACATTATTAGCCATTTTTAATTTTATTTTCACAAATTTGTTATAATACAAAAATGAAGAGATTTTAGTTCCAGTTGTGCATTGTTATTTCCACGTGTTTACTAGAACTGAGAGAACGGTACAAATGAAACATTGTTGTTGTCAGTAGTTACCCAGCAACCAGTGAATTAAAGCTTCCCTCACACTAAACTGTCTAAAATGATAGAAAAAAATTCATAAACCTAATTTATATAACTTTATTTCCTCCCGTGTGGAAAAATGTTCTGGCGCTGATCTGGCCCAGATAAGACCGCCTGCTTTCCAGTATTGACGCTGCCCAGACGGTCTGGCCTGGGCCTAACCAAAAGTGTAACGTTTTTTCTGGCTAGTGAACCAGCTAGCTGGCTCGTCAGCCGCTAGTTATGGGTTAAGAAAAAAAAGTCTTGTTTTGATAGTGTGAATTTCTTATTTTCTATCATTTTACACACCCTGTAATTTTTTGGAAATATGTCAAAAAAATGTACTGATCGAACTTAGATTTTGTTGTTCTTGGCTCACTGATCAGCGCCAGTCCTGGTACAGACCAGACCTTCCAGACTAGACGTTCTAGACAAGGTCAGACCTGGGCCAAACTAGCGTCAGACCTGGACCAAATCATATCTTCCAGACTGGACAGTCTAGAAAAATCCAGACCAGGGCCAGACCTGTAACCAGACTGCCAGGACATTTTTCCACACGGGCTCTTTTCAAATTTGAATTCGTCAGTTTTGTTACAATAGAATAATAAATGTTTACTTATGAATGCATACATTATTTATGAAGTTTTATTACAGAAATCAGTTTTTTATTTAAAATTCCAGATAAAATATTTACCAACTGTTATTAATATTGTCATTGAGAAGAAATAGGATTTAAAGACTAGGATAATATCAAGATTTAAATATTTAACTATATTTACGCATTTTTGGCAAGTAGTTTGAAAAATGTTTTATTTCTTTTTAACCCAAATCATTGAATCAACTAACATATCGAAAATGGGTCATTTATATTTTTCTTCTTATTCCAAACAAATAAAACATTTGTCAAGTATTTTCGAGATTGTGATTTTTTAAGTGTCACATTTCTTTATTAATATATATCCCCTATGTTCACAAATATATGTAGAGTTACATTTTGAAGATTCTAGAAATAATTTTTTTATACAAATTCTTTTTTATGCCGTCTTACATGGAGGGGTATGTGGTCGTCCAGAAATTATATAAGGTATTTTTTGTTAAATTATCAACCCCTCCACACCTACGCAATATATCATGAGATTTTCTCCGACCCATCCCATATTACCAAGATTTTAAAAACTTAGGGAACGAACATACATATATAATAATATAAGCTCTGTTAATTAAATAAATGTGAAACCTTAATGAAATTAGTTTCAGAAAATAAAATTTGTTAATAACAATAAGTATTTAATTTTACAAACATACAATTTTACCGTATCTTCAGAGTCTACAATGTTGTGTAGTCAGGCAAACTTTGTGCAGTCCGAAATCAAAAAATGTGCTGTGGGAAATTAATTTTATTTTCTAAGCAAAATGTCCAGTTTGCGAACCTGATATTTTTAAATTATCAAAAATGAACTTATATGTTTAATTGGACAATAAAAATTCAAATTTATTTTATTGCTTTCAAATTACAAATACATTTTGGTTAATAATTAAAAATGTTTAATTTGCAACATTTTTATTAAACACTTAATTTTATATAAATATTATTCTCATCCTTTAGTCTATAAATTATGAAAATTCCTATTAATCATAAAACCCAATAAGAATTAAATTGTCGGTTAAGAATTCATTTTTTTAGTTTACAATCTTATTCTTTGGTTCAAAATTTAATTAATGTGTTGAAAATTCAACAATTTTGTTAAAAACTCATCCTTTTGAACAATTTTATTGAAATTTTTTTTCTTTCTCAACTGAAAAATTGTTTTTGGTTAACGGAGCAACCATTTTGTCGAAAATTCGTCTTTTTGGTTTGAAAACAGATCTCTTTTTGAAGAAATTCAATCTTTTCTGGTAAAAAAATACAACTCTTTGGTCAAAAATTTAACTGTTTCGATTGAAAATTCACATCTTCGGGTTAATAATTCAACTGTTTTGTATAAACCCCGTATTTTCGTCTCGAAAATTTAACAATTTGGTATAAGATTCAACAATTGAGTAGAAAATTCATATATTTTATCGGAAATTGAACTACTTTGTTAAACACTGACTTTTTTATTTTTAAATTCATCTTCTTAGTTAAAAAATGCATTGCTTTTATTGAAAATTGAACTATTTGGTTGTAAATTTATATATTTTGTTAAAAATTCGTCTTTTTTGCAAGTAATCCTCTCGGTTGACATTTTAAATATTTGGTTGAAGATGTATTTATTTATTTTTAAATTGGTCTTTTTTGCTACAAAATCGATTTTTTTTTTCAATTTAAAAGTTTGTTTAAGGACTCCACTATTTTGTTGAAAATTCGTCTTTTTTGGTCAAGTCTAAATATCTTTTGTTCGAAATAAAAATATTGTTTGGTTGAAATATCTACTATAACATTTTTTGTTGATAATTCCTTATTTTAGGTTAAAAATTCAACTTTTTGGTTAAAAGTTGAACTACTTTCTTAAAAATTCATATTTTTTGGTTGAAGATTTATCATTTTAGTTGAAAATTCGTCTTTTCGACTTGAAAATTCAACACTTTGGTAAAAAATTCAACTGTGTTGTAGAAAATTCATTTTCTATTGTAGAAAATTAATTTTTTTAAATGAAAATGTAACTATTTTATTTATGGTTCAAAATTGATATTTTTTAGTTCAAACATTCAACTATTTGGTTGAAGATCAATGTCATTTGTTGAAAATTCGTCTTTTTTGCTTCAAAATTCAACTATTTCGTTAAAATCTTATGTATTTTGTTGAGAATTTGTCTTTTTGAGATAAAAATTAAGTTTTTTGGTTTAAAGTTCATCTTTGTAGTAAAAAATTTAATTATTCAATTCAAAATTCAACTTTTTGTAGAAAGCTCGTATTTTTCATTTGAAAATTCAACATTTTGGATGAAATTTGTTCTTTATTAGCTGGAAAGTCTTTCCTGGTTAAAAATGCAACTCTTGTTGAAAATTCGTCTCTTTTATTTGAAAATTTATCTCTTTTGGTAGAAATTTAATCTTTTTTGTCAAAACCTCAAAATTTCGAACAAAAACTACGTAATTTATGCATGGCCCCTAAGCATGTACAAACGATTTTTAATCCATACTGAACGTTATTAAAATTAAATTAGTCACATTATTAATGACGAAATGTCTAGGCTCACCGAAAATAACTTTGCGACACTTACCGAATTTCGGTGAACCTATCCACCCTTTTCCAGTATACCTAGGCTCACCGAAAATATTATTTCTGCACGCACCGAATTTCGGTGAACCTAGACACGGCCTATTAAATACTAATAAAAATCAATAATGTGCCCCTGTTCCCTCTATTTTTCAACTCTTCTGCATCGCGGGTTGCGGCACAAGACCTAGGGGACTCCCCGCATTCCAAATTAAGAAGATATAATTTAATTTCAAATTTACAATATTGAAAGCGGACGAAGCGTGCAATTTAAAAATATCCGAATATTTATATAATTATTTATACAGAACATTTTGATTTAAATCAATTCTTTTCAAGGATTCGTAATTTGAATAGTAACAGAAATGGATAGAAATTTAAAATTCCCGGTCAAAAATTCGATTAGAAATTGCGCTCTAGCGACCACTAGTGGAACTACATAACGTCATCTGCAAATAAACATGGCCGACAACAATTGTTGTTCCGTGGTAAAGATAGATAAATGTTGAAATATTTCTGTATTTACTATTTACGGGAGCGGAAAAAACTTTTTATCGCGAATATCGAGCGTCAGTGATTTCAGGGCATTATTATCATACCATGTTTTACATTTTGTGAAGTGTTAATATACCGAAACCAGGTGACCAATACTTTGTGATGTGATCAACTGCAGACACGACACGTATTTGTGTTATCACTGCAGTAAGTACTTTTATGATTAGATATCGGTTGACCGAGTAATCTAAAAAAAAAACTATAATTAGACAATTTTATTAACTAAGCTGCTGACTTGCTACACAAGTCAATCACCGGTTTGTTTGTTTTTTTTCATTTACGAAGGTTCCCTCCATCCCTCCTGCCTGTTCCAATTTTTAACCCGCGCTGATTTATTAATTTTAAAAAATGTGTCTGTTATTTTACTACGTTGCTACATCATTAATAATAATAATACAACAGGGATAATTACTTTTTATCACTGGTGTTTCGAATGTCATTCTAATGTTCATTTTTATCGTTTCCGTTTTTTTTTTGTTAATCAAAATAACAGGAACTTTGTTTAGTAATAATTTATTTTGTAATTTAATTAAAGTCTTTTAGCTCTGAAATTTTGAGGTAAAATCCAGCATTATTCAATTATTATATTACAATTTTTAATTCTGAAAATCTTTTCTTAAATTGTATTTTATCCTTATTGGATAAATTTATTTTTTATTAATTCACCACCATGAATGTATGTGTATTAAAAAAATCTAAGCCCTGCAATTGAATTTAGCAAATCGAGCGACTTTGTTTTTCTGAATTGCCATAAAATTGACCACCTTTATTTTTAGAACTACGTAATTACTTCTTATTTTTAAATTGCAAGAGAGATACATATTTCTAAGTGATTCCTATTCAAAGCAAAAAAGCACTCGGACCACCTCCTTGAATCTATTGTTTCATTTATCTGTGAAAACAACCCACACAAACAATATCCTTATGTAAAGCTACTGCTGCGGAGTACTGCAAATTATCTAATGCTTTGCTTAATATATGCAATATTTGTCCTTAGTACTCAAAATGTATTCTTGAAGCTTCATTGAAACAAAGTCGCTAACTTTTCCCCGACCAATTTTTTATTTCCCTGACGGTTCAAAATGTTTCTTTTAGGTATAAAAACAACCTTACACCTCGGAGATCAATAACATTATTGCAAAAAAATGTTTGTTTATAAATTTGTTTTAATCACTTTTAGTGACGACGTTCATACAGAATATTATCAGGGTTCATCCACAAATTACGTAAGACATACGTAAAATACATGAATATTGAACTAAATAGTTAAGTTTTCAAATCAAAAAGATAAATCTTTAAAAAATGGAACAATTAAATTTTCAGTTCAAAAAATTAATTTTCAAACAAGAAAAGTTGAATTTTTAACAAAATAGTTAAATTTTTAACCACAGTGATAAATTAAAAAAATTAAAATAATAATATAATAAAAATAAATTCGCATGGTTAAGTGTAATATTTTGTATTTCTACTCACAAACGAATTTTCAACAAATTAGTTGAATCCTCAACCAAGAAAGATTTTTCAGTCAATGGAGAAAAAAAGCTTATCACAAACAGACTAATTTTTAAAGAAAAAAGAGGAATTTTCAACAAAGAAAAATGTTTCTGTCAATGTAGAAAAAAAATTTTATCCAAAAGGTTTAATTTTCAAGCCAAAAAGATTAATTTCCGGCAAAATTGTTGATTTTTCAAGACGAAAATATGAATTTTTAACAAGAAAGTGGAATTTTCAATTCAAAACATGAATTTTCAACAAAAGACATAAATGCTTAAATAAAAAAGATAAATTTGGAAGAAAAAATGGTATAGTTACATTTTCAGTTTAAACAAATTAATTTTAAACTAAATAGAAACAAATATTTAACAAAACAGTTAAATTTTCAACCAAATAAATAAATTTTTAACTAAAAGGACGAATCTTCAACCAGAATAGATTAGTTAAATTTTCAGTAAAATAATAATTTTCCACAAAATGAAGTAAATGTTCAAATACATAGACAAATTTTCAGCCAAGAAGATTAAATTCTATACAAAAAAAATCCACAAAAAATGGAATAGTTAAATTTTCAGTTCGAAAAATACATTTTCAACAAAAAAAAATCGAATTTTACACAATAAATAGTTAATGTTTCAAACAAAGAATTATTAATTAATTTTCATCCAAAAAGATTACATATCTCTGAACAAAGATATATTTTCTACAAAAAATAGAATAGTTCAATTTTTAGTTAAAGAAATAAACTTTCAAATAAAAAAGATAATCCCCCCCCCTCAAAAACGAATTTTCTAAAAAATAGTTCCATTTTGAACCAAAGAAGTGAATTTTTAACTAAAAATATGTAGTTTCAACAAATGAGATTACTTTTCTAGCAAAAAAAGAATAATTTTCAACAAAATAGTTGAATTTTTGATTAAAAACTACATTTTCAACCGAATAAAATAAACCCTCAACGAAATAGTTAAATTTTTAACCTAGAAGATTGATTTTCTATCAAAAAAGAGAATTTTTACACAAAAAATAGAATATGTAGTTAATTTTTCAGCTGAAAAATAAATTTTTAATAAAAAAATCTAGTTTTTAACCAAAAAAATTAATTTTCAATCAAAAAGATTAATTTTCAACCAAAAAAATAAATTTTCAAGAAAAAAGATGTTTTAGTCACCATGAAGAGTAATATTTTACCGCAGATGACGAATTTTCGACAGAATACTGGAATTTTCAACTGAAGAATATAACATTTTAACCAAACATGAAATAGTTAAATTTTCAGTTTAAAAAAATTAATGTTCAACCAAACGAAAATTTCAACAAAGTAGTTAAACCTTGAAAAAAAAAGGTTTTTTAATTAAAATGATGAATAATCAACCAAAAGAAAAATGAATTTTTAACATAGTAGTTCCACTTTCAAGTAAGTAGTTGAATTTTTAACCAAAAAAGATTTTCATTTTAAACGAAAAACAGTTGAATTTAGCCAAAAAAGATTAATTTTCTACCAAAAATTCCTGATTTTTTACCCAAAAAGATGCAATTTCTACAAAAATAGATTAATTTGCAACCCAGAAAGGCGAATTTTCAACAAAACAGTTGGATTTTCAACAACAAAAAATTACGTTTTAAGAAAATTGTTGAATTTTCAACAAAATAACAAAATTAACTTCAACTTCAGTTTATCGAAATTCCCTGACCTCTATAGCAACCCTGCATAAATATACATTTTTTTTATAAACATCTATCAATTATTATTGAAGAAAAAAAGATTTAATCCTTTATAAAAGTAGATTAAATATCTTTGAAAACTATCATTTTTATAAAGCCCACATTCTGTTTAATATACTGAGATTGTTCAGCGCTTTAGAACTTGATATTAACCAATTAAAAAGTAACCTTCCTCGATTACTTTTTAACATATTCATGAAATTCTATAGCTTACTTGCTCATCACTTTTTTGCCTAGTCCTAATACAATTATTAAAAAACTTCCTTGCATGCAGAACTTCTCCACAAAGAAAATTTTCTGCATATCAGAACTTATCAGTAATTCAATAAAGATGGATAAACTATTTCAATTACTTGAAAGTGATATTTAAAAATTTATTCTAAGCTTTCGAGATTTTAAAGTATTTCTCAAATTATAATTCAATTTTGGGGACTATTTGATTCATAATATTGTAGTTGAAGGGTGGCAGCACAGAAGTAGATTACCAGCATATTTCCTGAAATTATTTTTTTTTTTTTTAGATCATTTTCTACCTATTACAGGCGTTTAAGCGAATAATCGTCTGTCACAGTGCGATACCATCACACTAAATTAGATTTAAAAAAAAATGTATTCTTCTTATTCAAAAAATCAAAAATTTATTATTCTTATTCTGCATCCCCATATCTCGATACCAAGTTTTTATTTTTGTAAAAAATTGCAAATTCGATTTTTAATCGCTGCTTAAAGCCGATTTTCAAAACCTGTGAAATTTTAGCCTAAAAATTCTTGGACAATTTAGTCGGAATTGGCTAACTTTTTTCGGTAAAACCTTTTTCACTCGCATTGGGGCAGGCAATATCTCGGAAGTAAGTTTTTATTTTGTACTTAAACTGAAGATTACATTTTTATCGCAGTCCGCGACCGAGCATACTTCAATTTGTGGTTAGAGTAGTTTGAGATTGGCAACGTCCACATATATTTCCTGGAAACTAGATAACTTTTTCTAATCGAACCTTTTGGCCTCAAATTAGCAGCACTTCCGCTGAGAATTAGGCTTTTATTTTATCTTTAAATAGTGATTTTAATTTTACAGAATGTTTTTTCGCTCTCCTGAAAAATGCTGATTTTGTTGGTTATCAGAGTCTCTATAAAATCCCAATTTCGAAATTTACTGACTTTCCTCTGACAAATTTTTCATTTTTCCTGACCGTTATAAATTTTTCTTTCAGGTATAAAAGCAGCCTTACACGTAGGAGAAAAAACGCACCAAAAAATATAATAATTTTCAACCAAAAACTGTTTAAAACTACCAAAAAAGTACGAATTTTCAACAAACAAGTTGCATCCTCAACCAAAAATTTTTTAGCAAAAAAAAATCTACCAACAAAAAATTAATTTGCAGCCCCAGAAAAACGAGTATTAAACAAAATAAATTATGTTTTAACTAACAAAGATCTATTTCCAGGCAAAATAGAATAGTTACATTTTCAGTTGAAAAAAATAATTTGTAATATAAAAAAAAACGATTTTGCAACAAAATAGTTCAATTTTCAACCAAAGAAATTAATTTTGAACTAAAGTGATGAATCTTTAACCATATAAAAAAATGATTCTTTTACCAAATAGTGGAATTTGGAACCAAAGAGATCAATTTTCTACCCAAAAAATACACCTTTTCAACAAAACACATGAATTTTCAACAACAACAAAATAATTTTTTAGTCAAAAATAGAATAGTTAAATTTTCAACTAAAAAGATGAAGTTTCATCTAATAAGATTAATTTTCTACCAATAAAGCCGAATTTTCAAAAAAATATATATGAATATTCAACCACAAAGTTGAATCTTAAACTAAAAATTATAAATTTTCAACTTGAAATAGAATATTTCAATTTTAAGATAAACAAATTAATTTTCAACAAAATAAAATGAATTTTCAACAAAATAGTTGAATTTTTAACCAAGAAAGATTTTTTAGTCTATGAAGAAAAAAATGTCATCGAAAATGTTGAATTGTCATGTCAAAAAAACTCATTTTTCACAAAAAAAAGTTGAATTCTTAAACCAAAAACATGATTTTTCAACAAAAAAGTTAATTTAAAAATGCCAATAAAAATGTTGAATTTTCATGTCAAAAAGACGAATTTTCTACAAAACAGTTAAATTTTTAAACCGAAAATATGATTTTTCAACAAAAAAGTTAATTTAAAAGTGGCATCAAAAATGTTGAATTTTTATGTGAAAAAGACGGATTTTCTACAAAACAGTTAAATTTTTAAACCGAAAATATGATTTTTCAATAAAAAAGTTAATTTTCAATTGAATAGTTGAATTTTGTCACCAAAATAGTTGAATTTTCAACATAACGCCTAGGGCGCGCGACTGTTGGTTCTGGCGCTTCGCGCTCGATAATATATTTACCTCGCGCTGCGCGCTCGGTCTCTGTACTTCCCCTATATTTCTGCAAAGACGTTTTAAAGTTAAAGGTCAAAGCATTGACGACTGTAATTTGGTTATTGTGAATTCTCTTTTGTTAAAGCTCCTTCGGCTTTAATGAATACATTCTCTTCACGTACATCGTGCTTCACACTCGATTTTGTCCAAAATGCGGACTTTTCTACATTAGGTTCAACACTATTATATCAAATTTATATTATATTTATTTCTGTACGTCAGCCTGGGATTGCTCATTCAGATATTGCAAAATAAAGTACAAAATTTATTTATCATAACTTTAATATTTGTTTCTTATTTGGCATTGAATTTTATCCTTAACTACCCTGAAAAATGTATCATTTCAATAAATTTATATTATTAAAATTCATCATATGCATTAGTATCAAAACTAACGTATTTGCATTGCCTGGTTTTTATAATTTAAAAAGTGCGCATCCTATAAAAAGGCAATTTTGTTATTAAACATTGCATTGCATACTGTGCCGTTTTTCCATATATTTAATTTGTTTATTTTGAATTTTATTTTTACGATTAAAAAAAAATACGCTTCTTTAAAAAAATTATTTACGACAAGTTTTTATAGCTCTTTTTTTGAGCAACTTTTGTCTATTAATTTTTTTCGTAGCTTGTGACGTTTGTGCAAAAATTTAATTATTTTATTTTTAATTTTATTTTCTAAGATTAAAATAAAAACTACGCATCCTATCAAAAAGTGATTGCTAACAAATTTGTAGGTCTTTTTTCAATGCACAATTTTGCTCTATTCATCCTTTGACGTACCTTGCGTCGTTTCTCCACAGATTTAATTTTTCTATTTTCAATGCTATTTTTTATGAATAAAACAAAAACTACGCATCCTATCAAAAATTGATCAATAACAAATTTGTAGGTCTTTTTTATATGCACAATTTTTTCAGCTCTTTTCATATCTTGCATAGTTTGACCGCAAAATGAAGTTTTTGATTTTTCATTATTTTTTGTGCGATCAAAATTTGATTTTTTTAAAATTCAAAATGTTTTTAAGACAATATTGTAGGGTGTTCAAAAAGCAACGTTTTTCTCTTTGCGACTTTTTTTCATATCGTGCGTTTTTTGCCTTAAAATGTTCATTTTTGTTTGTTTTTTGGAATTTTGTAAATGCTATGACTCCAGTAGTTCTTGTTTTATCGAAAAAGTCATGGAGTTGAATTATTCGTCTTGTTGAGTACTATGAACATCCGTACATAGAATTTTTCAATCTTAAAAAAAGTTGTCTCAAAAATTTTAAAAATGCGCTCACTTTTTGAATTTTTATCCAAAATGGCTGGCTAACGAACTTGACCTCCATTTTAGGACACTTAAGAGTATACCAAAGCCCAATCCAATCTGTTAATAATTTCGAAAGTTATCGTGCTACAGTCTAAAAATCTACATACATACACACAGGCAGACAGACACATTCAATTTTCAACCAAACAGACACATTCAATTTTCAACCAAACAGATGAATTTTCAATCAAGAAGATTAAGTTTCTACCAACAAGACGAATTTTCAACCGTATAGTAGAATTTTGAACCAAAAAAGATGAATTTCCAATCAAGTAGTTGTGTTCTTAACCCAAACAGATATCAGGCGAATTTTCAATAAAATAGCTGAATTTTCAAACCAAAAATATGATTTTTCAACCAAAAAATTTAGTTTTCAACAGAAAAAAAAATGTCAGCAAAACAGTCAAATTTTCAAACAAAGAAGAATTGTGTAATTTTCAAGCCAAAAATACGAATTTTCTGCAGAACAGTTGAAATTTCAAATCGATTATATGATTTTTCAACAAAAGAGTTAATTTTCAAGCGAATCGTTGAATTTTTTGACCAAAATAGTTGAATTTTTAACCGAAAAAGACAAATTTTCAACAAAATAATAAAAATTTGAACCAAAAGATGGATTCTCAACCAAATATATTACAAACTTATACGTATGTAAGAATTTTTTATTATTAAAACTTTTTTTTTCTAAATCTAATTTCATTAAGGTTCCACGTGTATTTTTTCTTCCGGGTTTTACCTGACTTTCCCTGATCAGTTTTAAATACCCTGACTTTCCCTGTCCTGTAGAAACCCTGGTTATCTAGTTCTGTACTGCCAGTCTTAAATTAAAAGGCACTCGGATGATAAAAAAATACTTTCAACAAATGAAAACTCTTTTCTTCAACTTCTAAATCTAAACGTATCGATCTTTTATTACAGTCTAAAGTCTTGCTCTAGTCAATGACTGGTAGTCATGGCATCATGTGGATAATAGCGGCCAAAACGTAGAAGTGGGATCATGAGTCGTGCCAGAGAACTACGACAACGTAGGCAACAATGGATGACAGAACATCCCCGAAAGCTCGCTGGGGAGCTAAACAGATCTCAAAAATTTGTGCTTGGTCTCGTAGCACTGCTGATGTTTGACATCATCTGGGTTTTCAAACTGGAAGTCCTAAACGTAAGCTTCTTCAGAATTAAAAATTTACTCTCAAAATCAGAGACAATTTTCTTTTATTTTCATTTTCCATGGAATTTTGATCATTGAACCTTATTTTACAGACTCTTTACAGAGTACCAGAGTTCCAAAAGCCATTTTTCAGTACCTACATTAGATCTTCGATGTTTACCTTGTATCTACTCGGATTTTGCTTCTTCCCCCCATGGCGAGACCATTGCAACCGGCCAACAACTTACATGGTACAATTAAACCCTTATAGAAAAATATTATATGAAATTCAGTATATACCTATAATGCTTTTCCTATGATGAATTTCTTATAATTTTTTCACGAAGTTAAAATATTGAAAGAAATTATGCATAAAATAGAGAAGCTACAAACGAATGATTTATTTATTTACTTAACGTAGGATATCAAAATATTTCAAGGGATTTAACAGAATTTCCCAGATTTCAAGGAATTTTATAGGATTCCAAAAGAGTTGAAAGACTTCAAATACATGAACGGATTTCAACTAATTCCAAGAGACCACAGGATTTTAAGCCTTTTCAAAAGATTTGATTGGATGTTCAACAATTTCCACTAATTTTAAGATATTTTGTTCAACGGGTTTCAAGAAATTAAAAAATATTTCCATGAATTTCAAGGAATTTTGTAAGATTTCGAAACATTTCAAGGGATTTTAGATGATTTCAAAAATTTCCAAACATTTCTGGAGATTATAACGGATTTCAAGAAATTTCGAATTCACGGATTTTAAGGCTTTTCAAATGATTTTATGGCCTTTTAAAATATTTTGAGCTATTTGAACAGATTCCAAAGAATTGCAAGGAATTTCACAAGATTTAGGGGATTTTACAAATTTCAAGGCATTTCTAGAGAACTTTAGGGAATAAATTTATATTATTTGGAAGGGATTTAAAATAATTTCGTCAGATTTCTAACCATTTCAAAGATTTTAAAGGAATTCAAAGGGGATTGAAATATTTCAAGGGATTCAGAGATTTTTATTGATGTGAACGGTTTTATTTTGAGAAAACTTTAGTGAATAACTGAATTCATATTCAAGGGATTTCAAATGATTTCTACTTATTTTAATGGATTTTTACTATTTCAGATAATTTCAGAAGATTGCATTGGATATTAAGGGATTTTGACGATTTTCTAGAGAACTTTAAGAAATAAATGAAATTTTATTTCAAGAGATTTCTACGAATTTGAACGATGTCAAAGGATATGAAGGAATTAAAAAAATTGTATAGCGTTTTAAATGTTTTAAGTTATTTTAAAAGATTCCAAATAATTTCAAGAATTTTCAACAATTTGAAGGGATGTCCAAGAATTGTGTACGATTGCCAAAGGTTTTAAGGATTTTCAAAGAATTTTACAAGATTTAAAGGATATAAAATAATTTCTATAGATTGCTAACTATTTCAAAGATTTTAAAGGAATTCAAGAGCCAAAAGATTTCAAGGGATTTCAAAAGATTCCAAAGTATTTTCATAGATTTCAATTCGATTTTAAAGATATGAAGGGAATTCTTAAATTTTTCCTGTGTAAAGTTTATTTGTGCAGAATCGCTATTTTATTGTACTTCCATATGGGATTATGAGTGGTCTAAAATAAATCGTTCCTTTGTAGTTTGTCTACTTTTTACATGAATTGCTTCAATATTTCTGTATTATTTATTCCAATGCTGATTATTCTATAATCATTTTCTATTTGACGATTTTTTATCATGAATTTTCCATAATCGCAAAAAAATTATAGGAAATTCATTATAGGTCATTTTACACCATTTTTCGTAAGGGATATATCAAAAATTGAATTTTTTATTTGCAGTTTCAATTCTTTAAACTTCACATTACTATTTTATTTTAGTACACAGATCCAAATTTGGAAGACGATAACTTTTATTCCGAAGCCAATACAAGCTTGGTAAGTTTCTCTTTCCTGAGTTCTCTAATTAAATTATTCACCTACATCAGTCCAATACCTAAAGAATCCTTTTCTTTACAAAATACTTGTTGTCAAGTACCCGATTTACAATGGAATCACATTTTTCATTCTTTTTCGAAAGAATAAACTATTTTCAATACTTTCCTTTTACTTTAGAGCGACCCGACTTTCGTCCCGATTAAAACTCCAGATCAATGCGAACGTTCTTCTGGAACCGAGAGCGATGATTCGTCGATAAGATCGGTGAGATTTAGCAAGCTGGCAGAAGTACGTCACATGTCAGAAACAGTCGCTACGGAAGCTGTTCTAGCCCGTCTGAGTTATCAAGCCAGCGTGAGGGCAGGTGAATATGCCAGGCGGCAAGCTAACAAATTCTCCGCTCAGAAAGTTGCCAAGATCGCTCTCATATTTTGCATTCTGGTGAGTAGCTATGCAAATTTCAGTCTTTTAAGTTGTAAGATGCCCGGTTAAATGGGTCTGGCGTGTGAGCTTTCAGTTAGATCTCTACGTTTTACTTTGACCTTAAATGATTATTGAACAAACAAGCCGCAACCACAGGCGACTGTAAAGGATAGAAACTTTATTTAGAGAAATTGAATCGAAAAATTAAAGGGTTAGGAACTTGGAAACGTGACTATAAAAAATTAATTCGCAGGGTGTCTACTGATCAGGCAATTTAAAATTCGCGGGTTTTTCCCAACCACATTTTTCTCCCGCGACCAATTTAAAGCTGTCTTTTTGTAATTTGTCCCAAACAGACATATAAAATTGGAATTTTAACATAATATGCATACTAGGGTGATTAATTTTAAAAGACAAAAAAATGATTTTCGAATCAGAACACGCGAACAACTTTTCCAAAAGAAAATTAAAATCGAATATGATTTAGAGTTCGTCCCCAATTTAACCCAAGAACTACAACGTATGGGTGGAATCCCACCCAGGCTCTGATTACTTGAAACTGCGCATGCGTGAATATTTCTTATAACCTTTTCGTTCCCAGTACCCTCAAACCCAGTCTTGTTCTAGCTTTTGCAGGTCAGGAAGGACAGGAAAGGCTATTCATTTTGCGAAAAATGTGGTAAATGTTTATGTGGTGAGCATAAAAGACATGAATTCTCAACCAAAAAGTTGAATTTTGAACTAAAAATATCAGTTTTTAACCAAAAATGGAATAGTTGAATTTTCAGTTAATTGATTATTTTTCCAGAAAAAAAAGAACAAATTTTAAACTAAATGACTAAATAACTTTCAACCAAGTAGTTTTTATCTTTAATCTAAAAGATGAAATTTCAACTAAAATGATGAATACTTAACTGGAATACTCAAATTTTCAACAAAAAAGATCAAATCTTCAAACAAGAAGGTTAATTTTGAAACATAAAGAATAATTTTCTACCAGAAAATACGTTTTTTTTCAAGAAAAGAGATAAATTTTCAACTAAAAAAGACAAACTTTCAACCAAATAGTTTAATTTTCAGTTGAAAAAGATTAATTTTCAACAACAAAATTTCCTACGAAAATAGACAAACAAATTTTTAGCCAAAGTGATAAATTTTTTAATGAAATGATGAGTCTTTTACTGGAATAGATGAATCTTCAACTGGAGTAGATAAATTTTTCGTCAAATAGATGAATTTTCAACAAAAGAGTTTATCTTTCAATCAAGTAGTTATATTTACACCCAAAAAGTTGAATTTTCAACGAAAATTGTACATTTTAAACTTTAATACTTGAATTTTCGACAAAACAAATGAATTATCAAACAAGAAAATTAATTTTTATACAAAAAGATTAATTTTCTACCAAAAAAAGACGATTTTTTAACAAAATAGATGAATTTTTAACGAAATATTTGATTTTTAAACCAAAAATATCACTTTTCAACATAAAAATTCAATGTTTCAGTTTCACTTTTCGTTTAAACAAATTAATTTTCAACCAAGCTTATAAATTTTCAACTGAAATGGTGAATCATTGACTATAATAGTTTAATTATGATAATAATAGTCGTTATGATAATCCTGTAGGGCGTGCAAAAAGAAACACTTTTTTCGCCCTAAATTTTTTTCGTGTGGTGCGCTGTTTGGCTGAAAATGTTATTTTTCGTTTCCTCTTTTGGATTTTGAAAATGCTGTAAGTCTGAAAATTTTCATTTTATTGAAAAATGTCATGAGAATAAATTGTTTGAATGTTTGATTTTACACAAATCGATTTTGTTCAAAATCAGAACTTTTCTACATTATGTTCAATACTATTATATCAAATGTATATCATATTTATGTATGTATTTCAAGCTGGTACTGCTTATTCAGATTTTGCGAAATAATGTACAAATTGTATTTTTCATGATCGCTCCAATATTTGCTCCTTATTTTGCACTCATCTTTATTCTCAGCTACCCTGAAAAATCTATCATTTCAATAAATTTATATTTTCAAAATTCATAATATGCAAAATGTTAATTTTCGTTTGTTTTTATGGATTTTGAAAATGCTATAACTCTGATAATTTTCTTTTTATCAAAAAATATCATTTGGATAAATTGTTTGTCTTTTTGAAAACTACTAATGACCGTAGATAGAATTTTTGAATTAAAAAAAAAGTGGTCTCAACAATATTCAAAATGTGCTCACTTTTTGAATTTTGATCAAAAATAGCTGGTTAACGAACTCTTTCTTTCTCTTAAGGCCTTCAGAAAGTGTGCCAAAGCACAATCCAATCTGACCAATCTTTCGAAAGTTATCGTGCCTACACGATACTACAGACAGACACCTTCGTGAAAATCGTTTTTTCCGACTCAGGGTACCTCAAAAAGTCGACATTTGATTCAATCCGCGAAAGTCATGTTTGACATTAAACTAATACCTTCTCATTGGGATGAGAATGTAAAAAAAAATAAAGTATTTCCGAGATTTTACCACTTAGCTCTAACTATATTGCATTTTAAAAAGAGCATGCAATAGTATTTCATGTGGCAGGCGCGTAAAGCTGGGTTTTTTAGTCGGGGAAAACGTTTTTAGCAGGAGTAGTCAGTGAGAAATAGGCGAGTAGAAAACGCAGTCCTAGGTAAGCCGCAGGCGAAGCTGAAGCTCAGACGCAGGCAAGCCGACTGCTTTTTCTGCAAACATCACTCGAGACAAAGAAAGTACGTGCACGCCCCATACTATATTTTTTCTGACATTGATACCAGAAATGATAGAAGGTTAAAAGTTTTAAAAGTCAACGCGATGGTGAGTTTACCACTCTTGAAAAGTGCCCTGTAAATCTTTTGTGTAACGCAGGAATGACTTACGCGTTTTACCAGCGTCGTTTTATTTTTGAAAGTAGCTGTTTACGCAACAAGAGGAGCAGCAGAGAGTGCGCATTACAATCAGGAGTCCATAATACTCCTAGGAGTATAATAGGCTCATAATCGTTCTCCAAACGTGCGCATTCGCTATCGCCCGTGTACGATTATAGCCGCGTCAACCTAACCTTAAATGTTAGACGTGAGGAAATTGTAAATCATACTTTTGTTACATAAAGTTTAGTGTGCAACAAGGAGGCAAACGTCTTTTTACCCACGAGTGTTCGCAATAGTCGGCTTCGATTCGCGCACACATACACTATTTAAGGCAATTGTGAATTAGCCATATAATGTGCCACTTTGCGGAACGAGGAAAGGTGTCAAAAAACGTCTTTATCATGCCTGTGCTGGAAATAAAGATGTAATTAATTTAAAAAAGGAAAACCAAACATGGATTTTGACCCACTTCCAAATCGAAGTGGACCATAATCCTCTACAGAGACATGAGTTACGTCAGAAAAATCAGTTTTAGCCAATATAACGCACTTTCGAAATTTTCACTTACGCCTATATGCCCCGGGACTCTTTATTTATACTTGTCAACTAAATTCTCATCAATCATGAACAAGGAGTTCTTTAATTCACGCGATTTTAACGGATCAAAGATGCTTAACATTTTCATCACATTGCTGGAACCAAAAATTGCATTTGAACGGATAATCTTATCTTCGTGCGTGGCGGATAGCTGATGCGAATCAGCCGGCGATTGCAAGTTCTTCAGTTGTGCCAAATCAGGGATTAGGTTTTTAACAAAGTATCTCTGGTTGAACAGAAATCGTGGACGATGTGGGATGTGAGTACGCAGTGGCAGCGTAGTAACAGGCAACGAGACAGCAGAGTCGTTGATGTAGCATACAGTCTGTCAGAGATTAGCGGGTCGATCCATTAGGGGTGATTTACTTCGCGGTCCCCGAGCATTCTCTACCGCAACGATCGACTCGCGTGAGCCAAACTGCCGCCCTAGGCTATCGAACGAAACAATACCTGGAATTGTCTAGTATCGTTCTATGATCAAACTGGCCACTATTTTTATAATTTTTGTCTCCCGGCTTTCTCTCGGTTCTCCCGGTAAAAATGCGTGATCTCTCAAAGCGCACGTTCATTTGACACGATTTATACTTTCTAATAATAAAAACATTAACCATTTAAAAATTTAGAATATCATATTTCTAGATAGGTACAAAGATTTTCAAAAATTGTCCTGAAATGTACGTCAAGTTCGTTAGCCAGCCATTTTGGATAAAAATTCAAAAAGTCAGAGAATTTTGAAAAATGTTGAGACTACTCTTTCCTAGAAGATGGAAATTCTATGTCCCGTTATGTGTAGTATTTTGGAAGACAAAAAATTTATTATCATTACATTTTCCGATAAAAAACAAATTACCAGAGTTGTACCATTTACAAAATTCAAAAAATAAACGAAAATGCAAATTTTAGGCCGAACAACGCACGACATTAAAAAAATCAACATAAGAAAAACGTTTCTTTTTGAACACCCTACAAAATTGTAATAACAACTTTTTGAATTTTCTTGAAAAATCAAAAATTCAAATTTTTATCGCACAAAAAAATTATGAAAAATCCAAAATTCCATTTTGCGGTCAAAAAATAAAAAAATATGACTTGACAAAAATTTTACAATAAAAAAGATCTATAAATTTATTGATAATTACTTTTTGATAGGACGCGTAGTTTTTGTTTAAATTCGTTAAAATCAGCATTACAAATAAAAAAATATATTTTTGGACAAACGACACAAGCTACGAAGAAAAAATAATTAAATAAAAGTTATCCATTGAAAAAAGAGCTACTATTGTATGATTTTTTCGGACAGGGTGCGTGGAATTTGTTTAATTCGTAAAAAACAACATTTAAATAAAAAAATTTATTTTTGGACAAACGACAAAAACTATGAGAAAAATGAATGCACAAAAGTTACTCGTCCAAAAAAACGCTACAAATTTTTTTTAACAATTCTTCGATACGACGCGTAGTTTTCATTTTAATCGTAAAAAACAAGAATAAAAATGAAAAAAGTTAACTTTTCGAAAAACGACACAAGAGACGAACAAAATGAAAATGTTCGGTTCTGACTGTTCTTGTCTAAACCTTTCGATTTTTATAATCCGTTAAAACTGTATTGGAAACTTTCTTCAATTTATAATGTTTGAGATTGTATTAGAACTTTCTACAAGATCTCAGAATGTCCACTTTTCAGGTTTATGCAAAGCTGTGATTTTATCATCGACAATCCTCCAAAACCCTGGTTAGTCACGTTTGGCTTGTTTCGTTTATGATTATTTTGACTTAGGACTAGGATAGAAGAGAACGTCGTAAAACTAACTGCTCGAGCTTATTTCTATAATAACTAAACTTTGAAAAAGGCCTCACCATAACCCAGAACCACTTAATTACGGTCACCCTTTGTTTTTTCTTCGAAATTCTGGGTTTTTCCGGGCGCCTGCCGTCTCACGTAGGTTAAGAAACGGGGTGTGTCTTGTTCCCTTACCGACATTTTTGCAACCAATCAAAGGTAACAATTGTATCCCTCCATAAATCTGCGTTCCCTCAACGCTAGAAAGAAGAACTTCGAGTTGAAGTGGATGGAGCGAAAACATTCGCAATTGATCACTCGTCTGATCAACATAGCGATCAGTCAACCCCACGCTGACTGCAAGCCAATTGTTAACATTCAAATTTAAAATAAAAACCGAGGCAAAACTGATTAACCGCTCACTGAACATCTCAGCTCAACAATTTAATTAAATATTATTATACAATAACATTTTATTTAAGAACATTTTTCGCCTAAATTATATCTACAAATTTGCTAAGAACCACTTTACGCTAAGATGCCTATTCTAAATTTGAATCGGAAAAAATAGCATTGAAACTAAACAAATTTAATTGATGGAAAAACGACATAAAATTCATAAAATTTTGAATAACTGAATTATTTTTTCACAGGATGCGCACTTTTTTCAATTAAAAAAACAAGACAATGTAAATACATATGTTTCAATAAGAATGTTACATTATGAATTGTAATACTATAAATTCATTGCAATGATACACTTTCCAGGGTAGCTGAGAATAAAGGGCAATACAAAATAAAAAACAAATATTAAAGTAAAAATAATAAATAAAATGTGTACTTTATATTGGAACATCTGAATAAGCAGTCGCAGGCCGAGGCACGTAAATAAATGTAATATACATTTGATATAAAAGAGTTGAACGTGATGTAAAGAAGTTTACATTTGGGACAAAATCAAGTGCGAAGCACGAAATACGTGATGAGAATGTGTTCGTTAAAGCCTAAGGAGCTTTTATAAAAGAAAATTCAAAATCACCAAATTACAGTTGTCAATGTTTGGACCTTTAATTTGAAAAGGTCTGTGCAAAAATGTAGGGGAAATAAAATGTCCAAGCGCGCAGCGTGAAGTAAATACATTATCGAGCGCGGAGCGCCAGATAAATATATTATCGAGCGCCAAACACGAGAACCATCATTCGCACGCCCTAGGCGCGCTCAAACTTCCGAGCGAAGCGACCCGCTGACGTTACGGAAAATGAGAATTTACGGAAATGTTAAAAGCTAGTTTTTGGTAGTTTTTGAAAATTGCTTAAATTATAGAACTTATTGAATTTGTGTTAAATGAAAAAATGTCATAAAGATCATCTGTAAGTCTTGTAATTCTTGTTTGAATTTTGTTTTAATCGAACAATAATTGTAGTCATCTGGAACTTCCCCCATCTCGATACATATGATAATTAGTTTGCACAGCCATTGAGGTATATATTCACCACTGTATTAAGTAATTTCAGCGTTGTTCTATCAACACCAGCAGCCTTACCATTTTTTATGTTCTTAATTATATCCCCAATGTCAGAAAGACTAATTCTTGCAACCGAGTTATCTGACGTAACGTGTTCTATGTTCGCAGTTCTGCCGTCCTGATGTGGAAACTGTACAACTGCATTTGAAACAAACCGAGATATTCAATAAAACGTGTTTGCATCTATACCTTTTAACTTATGAGAGTTTTTGAAAATAATTGTACTGCTCTTGGGTAAATCGGACATGCTCCTTTCATTATTAAAAAAAATTGTGAATTCCAATTATTTATATGCAAAATTGTAGATATGCTAGATATTAATGCACAAAGTCGCCGAGAATCCTTACTAATCCACACATTTGCGCAGATGTGCTGCCGAATACAGGAATGAGCCTTCAAGAACCTCCGAGTTTCCTGCTGGGGAAACTTAACAACTACAAAGTTTCCAAAAACTGATAAAAAAATAAAATTATCATGTAATTATACATTTATTAATAAATTATAATCAATTTTTCGATATTTATTTCCGATAATTAATAATAATTATATTAATAATCAACTATAATTATTTTTGTTCGGCAAATGAAAACTGCAGATGTGCTATGAAAAGAAGGATCGATGGCTCGAAGTTACCCTCAAATCATGGTGAAGAAACTTAACATGTACTTGTGCTATTCAATTTCAGGAAATCGGGCTGCAGAAAGACCGTGGATCCTCATGATCATATTACATCTGTGCAGATGTGTTTTGTTTTATCAGGATCTGAGGGCTCAGCACCATTTCAAATCCTGTAATTCGTGTAGATATGCTACAATTTCTGCAGATGTATTGTTTCTTCAGCAGGAATTCTTGAAAATCGCTGTAGATATGCTAATTTATACATATCTATCTCAAGTTTTAATTACAATTTTTAATAATGATTAGCATAGTTAAATTCGTCTTTTCATTACGAATCCAATCATATAAAAAACTCATTTTGTATAAAAATGCAGTTGTACAGTTTCTCCATCAGGACGGCAGAGTTGTGCTGCCCTACAGCTTCACCTCCCAATAATTGCTTGAAATAGTATCTCAAAGCGTCTAGTATCCCAATTTCAGAACAAGATATACGAAGGCAGATATAGGGAAACTTGGAAAATGCTAGTACGCAATAAAGATATAGAGGGCGCATGGACTATGCTCAGGGATATCGTTAGGAGAGCGACTGAAACGTGTGGTACTGTCGTTGTAGGAAGAATCACTGGTGATGCTTGATGTAAATCCAGCCATATAAAAATCAGCTCTAAATTAATTATACTTTTTAGGGTCCTAATATGTCACTTTTATACATTAATTTTCGATTTTTAACAATTTCGCCTTCAACCTACAGTCTACGCTTGCTATGCTATACTGTGCTATCTCTGCTTACGACTTTTTAGAAGAAATTTTTAGAGAAGGGCATTTTAAAGATATCATGCTTCACAGTCCCTATGGGCTAAAAAATAGAGTAAAAAGGGTAATTCTTGCACGCTTAACGGGTAATTTTTCCACAAATATGGGGAAATGGGGTACGATGAAAATTAAAGAAGTTTTCAAAGACAGTATATTTTTTATATGTATAGGTGCTGTAATACGGTGTAATTATGGACCTAAGTTATGCTCTATATAACTTTATGATATCTTTTTGTTTTTGTAATAAAACTTCCTGGATATTTATAAAGAATATTCTTAGGATAAACAGTAAAATTTCATTCAATTTTTTAAAAAGGAATAATAGCTTTTATCCATAATTGCCAACCGTAGTCCATATTTATCCCGGTTGATGGAAGTTACTTTTCTGTATTTAAAAACGAATTTTTCAGCTAGCTTTGAAAAAAATTTTAAGCAGTCAAAGATTTCCTACTGATGAAAATACATTGAAAAAATTAGAAAAAGCTGAGAGTCATTTATTAAAGATATTGCATTTAATATTATATAATAATTGATATTGAATGTAACTATTTATTACTTTAGCTTTTCTTGATTATTTTTCGACTGTATTTCTATCAGTACACGAGAATGATTTCGAGAAGAATGCGCTGATGTTTCAGTTTTGATTAATAAGGAACTCTAATTTTTCTAATGTATTCTGTCAGTGAAATGTTGAGATCTTCATAAGACTTTTCCAAATAAGCTAATTTTTTTCTAAATAAAAAAATTACTGTTTAGAAAGCCTGCTAACATGTTCTTTTGTTTGCTCAGCAGTTGGAAATTTTTCTTTGGGGTACTTTTATACGCAGAAAAGCATCGAATGACGAAAAAAATTCTCTAGTCATTTTCAAAGGAGCTTCAACATTTTTTGTTTAAAACAGTGCTCTGTGGAATATAAAATTATCTCCTATGGATCAGTATATAATAACACAGACAAACAAAAAAAAGTAAGCGGAGCGAAAAAAGCAAACTATATAGGATTGTATTATTGGTCTAGCATAGCTAAAATCTGCATGGTTTGAAATTTTCTGCTAACCAGTTTTTTTAAATTCGAGTTTGAACTTTGAGATTAGGTCAAGTTATCTCAAGTAGGCCACCATAAATCGAAAGTCGTTTTTTTTTGCTGTAGAATGGATTTTTGAATAGCTCTTATGTTTGAATAGATTTCCCTATATTGAGGTGACAATTCAAATTTGTTTGCAAATGTTTTTAAGAATGAAAATTTAATGTTACAACATGATTAACATTTTTCTCGTGAACAGCTAAACGGATTTTAATGATTCTTACGTTGACATTTTTGTTTAAAACCGTGATTTCCAGATATATTTTTACCCAATATAAAAACTATGGATTTATTAAAAAGAATATCGATGATCTATAAACAAATTAAACTTCATTTAACAGAATAGTAATTACTATTCTTTTGAATAGACTAACGCACAAGATGCTGTGAGCGCACGAGCGTCTCATTAAAAAATGCGTATCTCGTGAAATAATAAAAACTTAGAAAATTTTGTTTGCAACTGAAATTTGGGGAAATCTTTTAAAACAGAAGAATTATAGAAAAAATAATTTTATAGCGAAAAAGGAGACTTTCGATTTATGGTGGCCTACTTGGGATAATTTGACCTAAACTGAGAATTCAAACTCGAATAAAATAAAACTGGTAAGCAAAAAATTCCTAGCAATGTAGCTTGTGACTATGCTAGATCAATACTACAATGCTATATAGGTCGCTGTTTTGGCTCCGCAATTTTTTGTTTCTTTGCCTGTGTAATCTGTCCGAAAGTACCTCTCTGACCTACAAGAATATTGTGAAAAATTTGGGTCAACGAAAATATAAAAATTGCGAAAATAAGCATTTCTGCATACAAAGTTTGCTAACGAGAAAAATTAAGCCATTTATCAACATATTTATTCTGATTTTGCACCTTATTTTTGGATTTATTTCAAAACTTATACTACTTTTTACCAGGAATTTCAGTTTTTAGCGTATTAATATAAAATTATTAAAGTTCAAACGTCTATTCAAACTTGCATATTGTGGTCGAATATTTTAATATAAAATTATTTAATTATTAAAGTATCCAATTTAAAATTGCTTAATTTCAAACGCTTTGAATTTCAAATTATTAAGTTTTGGTCGGTTTAAGTTTCATACTGCTTGATCGTTAGGACGCAATTTGAAGTGAATCCATTTTGAAGGATTTGAATTTAAAATCGTAATTTTTAAATTCGAAATAATTGGTAATGTAGGCTATCGACTGAACAAGTGACACCACACGAGACCAGATTTTGTATGAGTGACCATGCATGAGCCTGCGAGGCCTAAAAAATTACAATGTCAAGATGTCGACTTGTCATAGTATAAGATGTTTTTGATTATCAACCATAGAATTGATTTATCTCACACATTTGCTTTCTTGATTGAATCGTCAGTCACTAATTCGCTGTCGATATTCTTCAATTCAACAAAATTAGAAAATAAATCCTTTATAGAGTAGGTGGAAAAAGAATTAGGTAAAAATGGCGACGGATGGTCATCCCTGAAATTTATGATAATTTTTTTTAGAATTTTTAAAATTATTTTATTTCAATTTTTTCAAATTAGTTGCAGGAGGAAGAAAATGTGACACTTAGGAAGAGAGTGTATGAGATAGAGCTAGAGAACGTGAAATCGAGACAGGGAATCTGTGTTTGTGAGAGATGCAGGAAGAGAGAGGGGGAGTGAGAGAGATAGGAAGAAAAAATGTGAGAACGAGCTAGAGAGTCTGTACGGAGGTGTAAGAAAGATGCGGGGAAAGTGAGAGAGTCAACATACAGTCTTAATGTGTGAAAGACAGAGACAGAAAATGTGAGACCGAGGTAGATGATAATGTTTGTATGAGGGAAACCGGGAGAGTAACAGAAAGGCAGAAGTTTCATGATCAACCTTGGAAAGCACTTTAAATCAATTTTAAAGTGATGTTGATTAATTTTGTTTCACACGAAAGCTTCGAACCCACGTATTTTTGGTTTTGAAAATTAAGAAAACTAATGAAATTCAATTTTTACGAGACAAGCATAGAGCTTTCTATGGTAAAACCACCTATCATCAAACGTGAACCATTTGTGAAACAGTTTAACAAATAATCAAACGTATGAATCATCTTAATGTATATTTGTGCATAACAAATTTCTATCAATAAGTATGAAAGTAAGGCTTTTCTTGCGTATAAAAATAAGTATCTTTTGAATATGTTTAACAATAAAAAAATGTAATTATTCATACCTTTAAACCCTTTCCATCTCAAAACACTTGACACCTATGACTTATTTTGTCACATATATTTATAATTTTCAATAATTTCACATGTTTCACATTTCACATAGCTCAGTCGGTAGCTTAATGGCCGTCGATTTAAGATAGCTGTATTTTCTCTTTATTTCGACGCAACTTTATTTATTGAATAGCTATTTAAAAATACGTGCAGCGTTTTTCACATGGTATGTGTCTTGTAAAAAAAATGGTTTTAAGGAAATTTGTTCATCTTTTTAAGGTGATCAATTTTTCTTCTCAACATGTTTTTCATATATCGTATAGTTTTTCGTGGAAAATGACATTTTTAATTTCTTAAAAAGCATTTTCAGGGGATGAAACCTGAACAATGGGACAAAAATGGCTGGTTAACGAACTTGCTCTTTCCTTTTATGCCCTAAAAAACGTGTGTCAAAGCTTAATTTAATCTGATAAATCTTTCGAAAGCTATAGTGCCTACAGACTACTGACAGACATACTGATATAAGCCTTCGTAAAAATCGTTTTTTTTTCTGACTCAGGGGGTCTCAAAACGTGGAGATTTGATAACAACCGACGAAGATAAATTTTACATACAACTAATACCTTCTCATTAGGATGACAATGTAAAAAACATTTTCTTGCATATGTAACTGTTCTACAATAGGGAGGCATCTATTATGAAACATCGCTACAAGAGCCTAGATATTGTTTCATTATGGGTATATATATGTAGTTCCGCTTTTCATTAATATAATAATTGATTTAAGAAATTCGAAATAATTTAACAAAATTATTTCGTTACAAAACACAATAATTTATTTACGCTAAGTAAAACTTTTAAGTCATGTCTCATGCAAAAAGAATCGGCACATTTATTCATATCGAAACTTCGAAAGTATATTTTTTCATCGATCAAAATCAAATGAAAATTTCAAGTTCCCCTCGAAATTTGTTTTTTACTGAGCCAGCCCACGGAATTTTTTCAGCATCCTAGGTCAAGGTAACCGATCCGAATGAAACTCCGTAAATTTGTACCACATGTTGATACTAACACATACACAAAGCATCAAGGAAATATAATGATTTATATGAAAGTTGCTCTATTTGAAAATTTGCGATATCTCTAGAACGGTTAGTCGTAGGAAGGTTTTATTCTTTTTAAATTCTGCGATAAGTAGTGAATACAAGGACTTATGGGCATCATTGCGATATTTTCAAACTGACAAAGTTAATTAAATTATTAAATATAAATGTCGAGCGGCTAATCGAATTCAATCGGTTTAAAGACCAAAATTTTCTACAGCGAATGTAATTTCAAATACGAAAATAAACTTTTGGGGCAACTCATGAAATCAATCAATATTTGGGAAAATGTTTAGTGTGACAAGGAACTTTGAATCGCCTCGCGCAAACGAGGTGACAAAGCTTCGTCCGCCGCACTGTCCATTGGTGTCCCCACCACCAACAGTTGCCAGTCTTGTTCAAATTTTTCCGCCGTGCTTGATATTTTTGTGAATATTGATCGATTTTATGAGTTTGCCTAAAATTTAATTCTTTGATTTTAAAGCAAACACGCTCTAGTGAATTTTAGTCGTTGAATCGATCGTTCTCGATGGGTTGCTGGAAAGTTATATTGAATTATTTAAATAATTTTTTATATGAGAAATATTGTAAAAGGGCACGTTATTTATTTCATTCGCCACATATTACGCAATTTAGGAAAAATTTAGGAAAAATATCGTCTTTTAAAATTCTTTAACAAATTGCAATAGTTATAAACTAATAAACCTGGAAAAAAAACAACTTATAACCTGGAAATTGGAATTAACATTAGTCATGTCATGTGTTACAATCACATGAAGTTTCATCGAGATCGGTTACCTTGACCTAGAGTATTGACGAAATTTCGTAGATTCTGTCTTCTATCTGCTGCTCGCTATACCCAGAGCACTGCCGTTTCGGCAGTGATGATGGTCCTAGTTGAGTCCACCCAGCGGCCATTGGTTCGTATCCGGCATAATCAGCCAAAATGAAGTATGTGCGCACCGGGCATATTGCGGAGGGCCAGGTCACCTCGCAGCCTGGGATATTCGAGGCTTTTCTCTGGTGGATATGGCCAGAAGGGCAAGGGGTGGGAAAAAGGGGAGAGAGGACAAGGCTGGTGGGATTGCAAACGTCCCAGGGGCGCGATGTGTCGTGCCTAATTACAACGTCCAGCGCTTTCCTCTATTCAAATATACGTACAAACAGCAACGCTAATGTGCTCTCCCGAATGCAGGCAGCTACCGATTATCTCGCTCGCCCTCATCCGTGTGGGAATAGGAGGTTTCGCCTTCTCGCCAATGGGCAATACCTCTGCAATGTCCCTTTTACATGTCACTCTCTGTCGCTGCTGTATTGCCATTACGAGGACGGATGTAACTCTGCTTCCATGTCTGTCAATATCTGTCGATAATATTACTGCTGTACGCCACCGACGCGTTAGATCAACGGTTCATCGACAAACGATACTGACTGTCAACGCACCAAGGGAAATATGATGAGAATTATTTCAACACAGGCTACACGATGTGGCATTCAGTAATAAAGGGCCCATTGATCAATTTAGACCAGCTGGTTGTGGGAGAAGAGTGGGCAATGATTTTGGATTCGTTTGTATTTAGTAGTGTCGTTTTCAGAATTGAAGAGTTTATTTTAGGAATGATTACTGAGTAACAGTGATTTAAAGCTTATGAAATTTTATGCAAATAAAAACAATCATGAGGGAACATTTTCTTTGTATATATAGCTATCCCTCAAATGTTTTACTCATAAACTCACGAAATTTCCGGTTTTCCCGGTTGTAAATATCAAATTTCCTATAAAAAAAGCACGAATAAAACGCATTTTACACAAGATTTTCAGACTTTTCGGCACATGATGGTTGTCCTCTTTTGCTCATTATTCAGAATATTTTCTTGCACATATTATACATAGATTTAGTTAACATGGTTGCTCTTAGCATCATTCTTAGACATAATTTTTAATGTATTTGGCATTAGCGATTATTTACTGATTAATTATTGAAGAGTAATTAAAAAAAACTAGTTTTGAACTTTTTTATGACACTTTTATTATATCTGAACGTCTTTATAACATAATGTAAAATTCACTCAGTATTAAAATAAATAATATTTTTAATGTTTTTTTGTAATATATGTACAACGACTCATCAATAATCAATCGCTAATACCAAAGAAATTAAAAAAACAATATCTTAGTTTTCTGTTCTAAATCTTGAAAAATCTAAATTTTTTGAAATTTCACAAGTTTGCATTAAAATGTTTACAATACTTTGCTTTAAAGTTTTTTATACCCTTTTTAAAATTTTTAGGAAATCAATTGAAACGTTTTGAAATCTTTTTTAATTATCTTGCAGAATTCATTTTTGAAAATAAAAAATCATATGAATTATTTCCATGAATCTCAGAAAAATTCATTTATTTTTTTAAAACCTTTAAAAATTCTTGAAACGCTTAGAACTTTATTTTCCAAATCTTAAAAGATCCACATTTTATTTTAAAATATCTAAAATCTTAAAATTTCTAAAATCATTTTTGGAACAAGACGAATTTCTTACAAAATAGTTGAATCTTCAACTAAAAACGATAATTTTTCAACCAGTTGAATTTTGTAGCAAAAAGAAAATGAGCAAAAAAGCCACATTTTCAACAAAAAAGTTCATTTTAAATTAAATAGTTGAATTTTTAACCAAATTTCCATTTTGAACCATAAAGGCAATAGTCAAATTTGAATTAAAAAATGTATTTACAAAAAAAAACGAGCTTTCAACAAAGTAGTTAAATTAAAAAAAAAATCATTTCTAACAAATTTCAGTTACATTCAACCAGAAAAGTCGAAATTTCAACAAAGTACTTGAATTCATAACCAACAAAATTAAACTTGAACCAAAAAGTTGCATTCTTAACCGAAAGCGTAGAATTTATAATGAGAAAAGAATTTTTAAATATCTTTTGAGATGACTCAAATTATACCTAAAATTTTGAAAAATATTTTAAAATAAAGAGGTTGCCAATTGAAATCTTCCAGATCGTTTTCGACGTAATTAGAAATCTTTTGAAATTTCCGCCAAAAATTAGCTTTGCAAAACAGAAAATCTTTGATAATTTTCCGAGTCATCTTACAAAAAAATGGTTTCTCTCTTGAAACCTTTAAAATTCTTGAAGAACTTCAAAATTTTTTTTTTAAATTTCAAAAACTTAGATTTTTTAATTTTTGATACATTTTGCTATTTTAAATTATTACATTCTCATCATAATGAGAAGGTATTGCTTTTATGTGAAAAATGGCTTTTGTGGATTCCATGAAATGTCGACGTTTTGAGGCCCCCTGAGTCAGAAAAAATAGTTTTTACGTCGGTGTCTGTTGGGAGCCGATGTCCTTTTTTAGATGACAGTTGCTCCCAGTGGGACCCTGCGGTGGTTGTTAACCTTTAGTTTTTAACTATATATTATTCTACAATAAAATTTAATAATGTAGACATATTCTTTCGTGGTTATTAATAAAAAGTGCATAACTCTTAGGTTAGATCTTCAGAATTTAAAAAGGAATATTATATGGGACATTTTTTCTGACGTTTACTGATGAAACATAAACTTCGGGAATGTGTATTCCCA
The DNA here is from genome assembly GCA_011634705.1 of Andricus grossulariae. Lineage (NCBI taxonomy): Eukaryota > Metazoa > Arthropoda > Insecta > Hymenoptera > Cynipidae > Andricus > Andricus grossulariae. Next base: position 161,872,399 of record JAABKJ010007545.1, read on the forward strand.
TCGAATAGCAATCATTAGCATAAATATTTACCAAGGAGGAGACTGAAATTTTTTGCGGGAACAATTTACTTTAGAAATTATTACCTCTTTTGATATCAATAAAACAATTGTTTTATACAGGTCTGAATTGAAAAATATATATTTTTAAGCTTCAATCATAAAGGTCTAATATTTACTTTTCCAAATAATGTTTATGATAGGAAATTAACGCAGGCGACGAATCTCGTATTTCTAGCTTTACAGAATTTCCATTCCACTGGTAAACATCTTTTATGATTACTCAGCAAACACGTAACAATTATTCGTGTCCTTGGTCCAGATGTAAAGAGTATGATGTGCTCCTGATTTTGTGAATCTAAAAAGATTTTAGGAACAATCTACTCGATTTGGAGATGAGTTGCACTCAAGATTCTTAAACGATGATTTTGCTGGACAATTCTTGAACTTTGAAGCTACATATTTTTTTAAGCGTCCAATAAAATAAGTTCAACGCATAGGCGGATTGAAAGGTGGCGCATGTGGTGTCAGGGATTATCCAAGTTCTAGAACTTTCTAGAAAGATTAGAGTAGATATATCGCCTCTGAGAATTGTACTCGTACAGTGATCGAATTTTCTAGAAAGTTGGAAGGCTTGAATATAAGCTCTTGCGTTTGAGGCTCGAGACATAAAGAGAGAAGTATGGATACAGGGTATGAGTTCTAGTGATTATGCTAGGAAAGATCCATTGGTGGCTTCTAAACGGTTCGATACACTAGCTGCCAACGGCGGTGGACAATACATGCTTATATTCTGGAAGGATCGATCGAAGTTTCCACAAGGTTCGTTCCACGCGGGGCTCTACCTGCATCAATTTGCTGGAACCACTGATATTGGATGTGTATTCTTCAGCTAAATTCGAGAATGAACGATTGAGGTTTGTAGATATTTCCATGCATGGATTCTCAAAAGCAATAACCTCATCAGGAAAGTTCGACCGTTCAACATTTAGCGGTATGCTTCACCGGAGTAGGCTTCTATGCCATGCGGATTCGTACTACCGTTCGGTTGTAAACAGGGCTGCGCTGTTGAGTTATATGGTACATACAGCTGGGCAGTAACCTTTACGACACTTTTAGATGCGCAGTAGACTTATATAATACGCATGGATGCGCAGTACTGTTTGGTAGTATATATGGCTGGGCAGTAGAGTTCTGCCACATATACCGCTGCGCAAAACACTATTAGAACACTGATGGATGCGCTGTAGACTTCTATGATACACATGAATGCGCAGCGCAGTTCGGCGGTATATATGGCTGCGCAGTAGAGTGCTTCCATGTATGCCGCTGCGCAATACAAATCTATGATACTTACAGTTGCGCAGTAGTATTTTACAGTACATAGGGTTGCGCAGTATACTTATGTAGCATACGAGACTGTAAGGTATTATTCCAGGGGTTCTGAAACACTTTTAGGCCAAGATAAATGTTGATCCTTTCAGAAAGTTCGGTCTGGGCGATATCTCTGAAGATTTTCTAAACATCGAAGTTTCTGGGCAGGGTTATTGTTTTCGAGGTTTCCTGCATCGAAGTATCTAGAAACTTAAAATATTCTAGAAAAATCAAAGTTTCTATAAGGTTCTAGATGTATCGATATTGGATCTAATCTTTACCTAAATTCGAGAAAGAATGATCGAATTTTTTAGAACAGGCTATTGCTGTCGAAATTCCTTGCATCGAAGTATCTAGAAACTAATACTGAGGTGTCTAGAGTGGGGGTGACATCTGATAAAAGCCGGACTGGAACAAAGCGCAATCATTCCGTTTCCGAACTCAGTGTAAGAAACATCTAAAGTAATTAGTGAACAGTGATCAAAAATAAACATTAGTGAAGTGGATAATATCTGAAAGAGTGAAAAGAAGAAGAAAAGAAAATTGAAAAACTTTAATAGTCACTTCTAGAGAACGTGTTAAGATGCTTTAAACCTGATTTCGTCGTCCTCGTCTAGAGATATACAGTTAGATAAAGGCAACAAATCGAAAAACGAGTGCCATGTGATGAGTGCGTCGCGTGACCGGCTCCTACCTCACCGACACTTCTTTTATTTGTACACTTATTCTCACACGAATAGCCACATCGATTTGAAAGTTTGGGATAAAAAATAAGAAGCACTGAGAAACGCGGCTCTGGTTCTAAATTTGTATAATTATGAAAAAAGCAAAAAAAAAATATTTACAAGAATGAAGGAACAAAACGTGATGACATCAGCAATCGAGTCACATAGATTGATGTTGACAAAGCGTTTGATAGCAGAATAAAAACATGTGTTGTATCCATCCTTGTTCACGAAGACGTTCTTGCTTTCCTGGATGATGCTATTTATTATTGAGGTGAGCAAGGCCTTTCGCGAACACAGGGAAAAAGATTCAGGATGACCTTACACTCAATCATAAAACTTTCAGTGAACATCAGTAAGCTTAACCCAATGAAGGATTGTTCCTACATCGAACTTCCTTCATGCATTGAGAAGAGAAAAGCCTGTATCAATGTACAAAACATGAGTGACATCGAGTATTTTAAATGAGCTATACTATCAGCCATATATTCAGTTAATGGGGAACACAAAGTTGTTACACGTGTGACCAGCTATACACTACACTAGGATAAATTAAATTTTTCTAGAATCAACTTTCCAGTATCATTAAAACACGTTAAATGATTTGAAGAAAAAATTATATATCAGTGAACGTGTATAGATCATCAGGATAGCCAGAATCAGTCGTTTAATTTTCATTATGTATGGGTGAAAAATCTTTCTAGATTAGTGAGCAGACAACTATCGAAGCATGATGGGAAGAAATATATTTGTGATCGATATCTACACTATTTTTCGTCTGAAGGAAAGTTGATGGTACACAGTCAAGATTGTAAAAAATTAAATGACTGCAAAATTGTATTACCATACCCTGGAAAAAATATTTTTGAATTCAAAAACTTTAAGCATCGAGATGAAGTTCCTTTCATAATTTATGCCGACTGCGAGTCCCTGTTAAAACACGTGGAGGAGCAGGAAAAAAGCTCAAACACTGAGGTCTTCCGAAAACATGAGGTTTGTGACACCGGATATTACCTCAAGTGCAGCTACAATGATTCAGTATCTCTCTATGAATCCTGCCCTCAAGATGTGGAACCCGCAAAGTGGTTTGCCTTTGAATTACTGAACATCGCAAACATTTGTGATGAAATAATTTCATCTACAGTTCTTATGCAGAGACTGACCCCAGAGCAACAAAGTCTTTATTGAATCCACAACCTGTCACATCTGCGGAAAGGCTTTACATCCACCAATGAAAAAAGTGCGTGACCATTGACCATTGTGCGTGACCTTGACTCGAGAGACAAACTAAAAGAACGTCAGCTGCCACCAAAAGAAAAATTCTATAGCACTTTCAATGACTCATCAATCTCTGATGAGGACTATGCACAAGCACAACAGGTGTGGTCTGCGTTCAATCTGAAAATTCTCGGCGAATATGTAAAATTGTACATGAAAACAGATGTACTTATTTTGGCTGATATCTTCGAAAGTTTCCGAGAACAATGTCTCAAGGCTTCTGATCTTGATCCCTACTACACCACTTCTGGCTTGACTTGGGATGCCATGCTCAAATAAACAAAAGTAAGATTGGAACTCCTAACCGAGGTTTATATGTTGCTGATGATTGAGAATGACAAGGAGGGTGAAGTAAGCCAATGCTCAAACCGATATGCTATTGCCAACAATAAGTATATGGCAGTATTTAACGAGAATGGGGAGATAATATACATAATGTATTTTGATGCAAACAAGCTGTATGGTTGATCAATGGGACAACCACTCCCTTCTGGTGGTTTCGAGTGGGTTAAGAATTTGGAAAATTTTGATTTTAATGTTCCTGACGATTCCCCCATTGGCTATATACTGGAAGTAGATTTGGATTATCCACCCGAACTTCATGACGCACACAATGACTTGCCATTCTGTCCAGAACACTTGAAATCACCAGAGTCAAGCCAGGAGAAACTTCTAACTACTCTTCTACCAAAACAAAAGTACGTTCTCCATTACCGGGCTCTAAAACATGCACTAGCTAATGAACTCAAACTTGTCAAAATTCAGAGTTCTTAAATTTAATCAGTCTGCTTGGCTTAAAATGTATATTGATCTTAATACTACCCTAAGAATAAATCCGAAATACTAATTTCAGAAGAATTTATTTAAATTGTTGAATAATGTCGTTAACGGGAAAACTATGGAGTACCTACGAAAACATGTCATTGTGAAACTCGTGACAAAGTGGAAGGGTAGATATGGAGCTAAAGCCCTCATAATCAAAATGAATTTCCACAGCCGAGCAATATTCAGTGAAACTCTAGTGGCTATTTCAATAAGGAAAACTCAAGTCTTGTTCAGTGAATCAATCTATGTAGGGCATATCGTCCAAGGTTTCCCTTTAATAATCTCCTGTTGCTTTTTTATAAATCTATTCATTTTCCAAACGCTAAGTTTCTAAGTTTCCAAAGAAATATGGAAATTCTTTCCAAGATTATTTTTTTCTATTTTATAAATCGATTCTAGATTTATTTTTTCTGGATTTCACCTCCTTTTTAATAATTTAGAAGTCAAATGTTTTAAATGAATTCCCGTGTTCGGTTTAGCTTTTATACTCGTTTTGGCTTTTCTCAAGATTTTTACCTCTTTCGAAAGGTCTCGAAAAATATTATGACAAGTGTATATTCATCGAAACTGATGAGAATTTCAGGCAGTTTCATGGTTGTTCAAAGGGAAGATTGTGGGATTTTAGGTTGTGCGCCAGGTATCACAGAGTAATAGTAAGGAGGGAATATGGGATTTGTACAGCCGAGAACTAGGAGAACACAATAAAAACGCCCTTGGTTAAAAGACAATAAGAACATTTATTGCGTCTTACATACCGCTGATACCGACGGTCCGTGGCAATAAACTGGCGGATGATCGGAGTAGAGAGCGGGTATCTCGCCGAGGGTGATTGGTCCTTATCAGGACCGTTGTGCGAAAGGGGAGATCTCCGGGAAGCGAAGCCTGGGTAGGATGCTACGACGCTTCCGTGGCACTTGAGAGAGGCACTTTCAACTTAGGTGATTTAGCGACCGGTCAAGACTAGGCTGACTACGGAACGCGTCGTCGACTGGGTCTTCGGGACCCTTCGGAGAATTTCGCCTTATCTCGGGTGCGGCCCAGCAACCCTTTCGTGCAGGGCTGTGCCGAGTTCCTTTCAACGGTAACAATTATGTTACACTGTATGAATATAAAGATTCCTTGTGGAATCACATTTGATTTCTTTTTCACCATAAACGCTTTTGTGGTTCTTGAGATATCATAATTTAAGTGAGACCATGTGCGATCATTGTCGCGACTAAAGAACGATTCAAACTGAAACTTTTGTTGTATTTTCGTCGAGAATTTGTTTCTATCTTCAGTATGGCTTGGAATATATACATAGGGGTAAGGATAAAAATAACTGTTGAAACTGAACGACAACAAAAAAGCAACAAAAATTCAGAACATTTGCCCGAATAATTGATAATCCTATATAATTGAGGCGGCTCTTATATAGATGTTACGTCCAATGACACATATTCCCTTTTGTTCTATAATTTTTCGTTGCATGTTAAGATCGGAAGGATCTTGACTAAGGGATATGGAAAAAGTCAGCAACATTAGACATCCAAATTTTGATACACAGGATTACAAGATTCTGAGAAATTAAAATCTGAAGTCTAAACGTACTCACCTGGCAAAGGGAGGGTGAGTTTGAAATGAGAACGGAGCGTGGCTTGTGTCCGAACGTATATACACTACCTTATTAAATATATAGACGTATGCACGAGAGTAATAGAAATGCTCAGTGAGTTAGCCCAAGGTGGTGGGTCGCAAATAAGGCTGCAGATTAGATCTAAAAGTTCTGGTAGATGGCAAAAGTGTTTGTGGTTGATGAACGACCAAAGGGAAGAGAATTGCGCGGTCACATAAATGAGGAATTTCGTTAAATAAAAACAAAATGAGAATTTCTATTAAAAAATCATTTGAAAAAATGTTGTAGGACTTTTCAAAAGCTATGAGTGATCTTTAAAAGATTTTTTCGTATTAAGAGTCGTTTGGTTCAAAATTTTAATGTTGTGTTTTCAAATTTCGAACAATTCTAATACCTTCTCAATCATAAATGATGAGAATGTAATAAATTATAACCAATCTGTATCTCTTTTTCGTGTGGATAACTTTTGTCTATTAATTTTTTTTCGTAGCTCGGATTGTTTTTCCAAAAATGTATGTTTTTTATTTTCAATGTTATATTTCACGAATAACACAGAAACTACGCGTCCTATCAAGAAGTGATTATTGACTAATTTGTAGATCATTTTTGGGAGCACAATTTTTTTCTGGTCAACTTTTTTCTTATTGTGCATAGCTTGATCAAAAAATTGAATTTTTGATTATTTTTTGTGCGATCAAAATTGGAATTTTCTATTTTAACTCGTGCATAAACATGAACCATCACCAAAAGTCGGAAAATGTCCGATTATAAGGACGTTTTTAAAGATATTCATAAGGACTGAAGTGTGCTTTCGGATTGTTATCAGATTCAATCATTTGAAATATGATTTAAAAATTAATATTTCAATACATTATATTATACAGCAACAAAACATGAAGCGCGAGTTCTAGTAATGAAAAGCTAACAACTATATTGACAATAACAATCGTATTCATAACACATGATATATGTACCAAGGTACAATTGTGTATTGAAACAAATGTAATCATCTATTTCATATTGCAGAATTAAGTTCACAGTTCGACTGCTTGCCTAATGGCGACTCTATTCCTGGTGTTTATCTGGGCGGATCATCATCATCTTCTTCTTCTAACATAAAGCATTCTCCTGATGGACCTCATTCTTCTGTCAGGTCTCCTCCACCTGCTGAGCCTCCTCTTCGTATCAGGTCCGTTTCGCCTTCTGCCTGGCATTCTTCTGCTCTCATATTTGGATTTAAATTTGAAGAACTTAGATCTATTCGATTTATTTCCCACCAAAATCCGGACCGGATATTCGAACTTCGAAGATACGCATTTCCTGCCGATAAACGAATTCAATTAAAAACAACAAATCATGTCTTTAAACCCGTGCCTGCCGAAAAAAATTGTATTATCAGCATCCAATGGTGATGTCTTTGCAATATTGGAAAAAACAAAAAGGTCAAACGACTCTGCCTGGAATATATGCGCCTTCTGATATACGTCAAGGGCGGGTAAAAATAAACATGGAGAGTGGCGCGATTGATAAATTGACCAAAGAAGAAATTGCTGAGTGTCCATTAGGCAACCATAACAAAATAGCCAAGAATTTTAGAGTAGTACGTATTTGAACCACAATTTTTCATACATGTATATTACAAAATAAAGTACAAATTTTATTCTTTATCATTATTCTATTCAGGTTACGCTAACAAAATATATACGAACGATTTTTTATAAACAATTAAAGAGTTTTCCTCTCCACATTCTTTAACATATGCATCTCATCAAAATATAGTGTGAACCAAATCAGTTGAGCTTTTTGAAATGAGGCCAAGTACACGCCAGTAATATTAGAATACTAAAGTGGTAGTTCGATTTTAATTAAATTTTGTAAAATTATAGTGATATATAAAAGGCGTGATATTCAAATATTGTGTTAGATTTGTTTCAGTTATCGACATTTCTGAAACTCATGGCTAGAGTTTGATGAAATTTCCAAATTTTGCCTGAGAAAAATACGAAAAATTGGTTTGATTTGATTTTCCATGAAATATCTACTGTTTAATTTTTCGCTGTATGGATAAAAAGATTACTTGTGAAATCACATTTGATTTTAAAAGAATCATTAAGACTTGTTATCTTCTATCTTTGTGGAGAATTCGTTCCTATGTTTAGTATGGCTTGGATTCAATAATCAAGGGTATCGTTGAAAAAAACTGTTGAAACTAAACGACAACGAAAAAGCAACAAAAATTCAATACAATTTCACGAATAATTTGTGTTTGTATACGAAATAATGAGAGTAAATTATAATATAAACAATAATATCGGTATATTAAGGCGTCTTTTAAATAGATGTTACGTCTAATGCCACATATTCCCTATTATTCTAAAATTTTTCGTTGCATGTTAAGATCGGAAGGATCTTACTAAGGGACGTGGGACAGTCAGCAGCATACAACACACAAATTTTGATGGGTCAAGATTTCAAGATTCTGCCGAGTCTGAACATCCGGACAAAGGGAGGGTGAGTTGGAAAAGGGAAGGGGGCGTGGCTTGTAACCGGACGTATATACAATATTCAATTAAATATCTAGACGTATGGACGAGAGTAATAGAAATGGCCATTGAGTGAGCCCAATGTGGTGGGTGGCAAAAAGGGCTGTAGATTAGTTCTAAAAGTTGTGGCAGATTGCAAAAGAAGTTTGTGGTTGATGGACGGCCAAAGGAAAGAGGATTGCGCGGTCAAATGATTGAGGTTATGTTTGATTATTACTTGTGTGCTACTTCTCACTGATTATTATGTTAGTATGAGATAATAAACAAAATATCAACAATTGACGGTTACCTGCAAATGCTCTGCCGACTTTGAATGTACCAGGAAAAATCCACAGCAATAGTAAAAGTGCAATTACCGGAATAAACATCAATTTTCCCAATAAAGAACATTTGTCTTCAGCGATTCATTCTTTACCGACATTTGATTCAACAATAGGAAAAATATGCTGTATTGAAAGATTTAATAAATCCCCGCGAATTAGAGAGAATTCCTTGCATTCGAGTACAGGAAGTGAAAACTTTACACTATAGATGGTCACACTAGCTGCTAAAGTATCATTTAAGTCCATCAGCATGAGTACATATACCGCCAATGGATCCACTGCATTGGGTATAGGCCTATGAGTACTTGTCTTTTACTAAGTTGGGCTTAGAATCACTGTATGAATTTAATCACCACCGGTGATAACCCGCGGCTGCATCCGATGCCTGGACGTTTGGCCAGGGGAGAGGAAAGCTGTAGCAAATCGCCTCCCGAGTTCAGCGGTTTTTAGATAGTCAAGTTCGAAGGTAGACAATCGACTAAGACCATCGAATGCACACAATCATCCTCGGCATCAAACGTCCCGCTCGACATTAGTTATAACGCAGAGAATACACAACATGGTCGTACGTCATTGATGGTCTCCCATCCGAGTGTGATCCACGCTCGAAATGGCTTAACATTCGTACTCTTTCTGACTCAAGATTCACCATGCATCTAATGCCGTCGATGTTCTTATGTTATACATTTGTGCATAATAATCTGGTAGTTGGAAGAATCAATTAAGTTCATTTCTACTTTCCATTCATTTAATTTGCAAAGTTTTTTTTTACATTTTTTGTCTTATGTGGAACTGTAAAGGTTGAAATCTTTTCGCTGTCCCCGGTCAAATGTATAGAGAAAATTTAAATGCAAAGAGACATTTTTCGAGACTTTCGGGAACAAATGTTTGGGTGAACAAAAAAAAGTATACTTGAAGATTTCACATATCACGATGATACATATGTTAAGAGAATTCTGCGAAAAAGCCTGAAGGTTGTGTATGCAACAGTAGGTATCAGTCACTGAGCAGCTCTTGCATTTCAAAGAGAAGTCTGAATCTAGAAGATATGCTACAAAGATCACTAAAAGTAAGTACTGATACAAGTACTCCATCTGTGTTTAAACTAGTGCATTAATTTGATTTCGGCTTATGTGGTCGCAATTTTTCGCAGACACATCGTCGCGGACATTAAAAAAATGTGGGCGCTTTCGTCATGTCTGCAAAACCAAAATATGATTCATGTATAAAATCAAAAAACCACACCTTCTCCACCCTCGCACGCAAATGAGAAATCAATTTTACGAGAATAAGTTCCTCTCAATTCCTGATTAACATCACTGTAAACACTAGGATTCGATTCAGGACTTAATTCGGTATTCAAACACTTCACACAACAAAACAATTACACTTCAGATTGATCCACCAATGTAATAAGAGAAGGTCGACTCCCTATCGGAAATATTATATATAGCTTGTATATACAAGAATTGTATATACACGAATACTATGTCAAAGGCGCTTGCGCGTTTCATCTGTTCGAGAAAAAAGACATAAGTGCACAAATTTGAAATTCCAAAAAGGCATAAGCGCTAACATTTAGTACAGCAAAAGGACATAAGCGCCATAATTTGATATTACAAAAGAGAATAAGCGCCAACATTTGGCAAAGCAAAAGGACATAAGCGCCATAGTTTGATATTCCAAAAGAGAATAAGCACCAACATTTGGCAAAGCAAAAGCACTTGAACGCCGACATTTCGCACAACAAAAGGGCATAAGCGCAAAAGTTTGAAATTCCAAAAGGGCATAAGCGCCAACATTTGACAAAGCAAAAGGGTACAAGCACCAATATTTTAAACAGCGAAATGGATTAAGCGCCCCAGATTGAAATATCGAAAGGGAATGAGCGTCAACAATGGGCGAAGCAAAAAGGCGTAAAAGCCAACATTTAGCATAGCAAAAGGACATAAGCCCCAAAATTTCACAAAGCAAAAGGGCATAAGGGCCAGCATTTGAAAAAGCAAATGGGCATGAGCGCCAAAGTTTGAAACTCCAAAAATGCATAAGCGCCAGCATTTGGCAAAGCAAGAGGGCATTAGCGCCAAAATTTGGCACAACAGGAGTGCACACGCGCAAATATCAGTCAAAGCAAAAGGACACAAGCGCCAATATTTTTACAAGCGAAAGGGCTTTTGAAATTTGAAATTTCAAAAGAGAATAAGCGCCAACATTAGACGAAGCAAAAAGGCATAGACGCCAACATTTAGCATAGTAAAAGGGCATAACCGCCAACATTTGCAAAAGCAAAAAGGGAATAAGCGCGAATATTTCACAAAGCAAAAGGGCATGCGAGCCAGCATTTGAAAAAGCAAATGGGCATAAGCGCCAAAGTTTAAAATTCTAAAATTGCATAAGCGCCAACATTTGGCAAAGCAAAAGGGCATTAGCGACAACATTTGGCACAATAACAGGGCATAAGCACCAAAGTTTGAAAATCCGAAAGGGCATAAGCGCTAACATTTGACAAAGCAAGTGGGGCATAAGCACCAATATTTGGCACAGCAAAAGGCACAAGCACCAATATTTTAAACAACGAAAGGGCTTACGCGCCCCAGTTTCAAATTTCAAAAGGGCATAAAAGCCAACATTTGATCAATCATAAGGACATGAGCGCCATTATTTCGTACAGCAAAGGGCATTAGCGCCAATATTTAACACAGCAAAAGGACATAAGCGCCAAAAATTTGAAATTCCGAATGGAATAAGCTTCAAAATTTGGCACAGTGGAAGGACATAAGCGCCGCCAGTTGGCAAAGCAAAACGGCATAATGGCGAAACGGACCTGGCACGAAGAGGAGGCTCAGCAGGAGGAGGAGAGCTGACAGAAGAATAATGTCTGTCAGGAGAACGTTGTGTGTTAGCAGAAGATGAAGAAGAAAAAGAAGACGAAGAAGGTTCGCCTCTATGGAGACCAGGAATAGGGTCGCCATTAGGCAACCAGTCGAACTATGAACTTAATTCTGCAACAAGGAATCGGAGATTACATTTTTTTAAATATACAATCGCATCTTGGTACATATATAATGTGTTACGAATACGATTTTCATCGTCAATATAGTTGTTGACATAGTTACCGACTGTTTGCAACATTTTTATGCAATTCTACTTATCATTACAAGAACTCGCGCTTAGTCTTTTATTGATGTATAATAGAATTATTAAACTTCAGTTTTTATGAATACCCTAAAAAACGTCCTTGTGACAAGTCATTTACCAACTGCTGGTGATGGTTCATGTTTATGCACGCACAAAGATTATTCAAATATATTTTGGTAACATTCGTCACTGAAATTGATTGAATGTCAAATAGGTGCTCGCTGAACGAACCGGAAATAGGTTAGGAACCTCTATTATCATTCACAGCTATGGTAGCAATCTGACAGTGATTCTTACCACAGTCGATACGGCAGGTCGCTTCTTCACCTGTCAAGACTTGAGGGCCCCATGTAGATGACGCATGGGATTCGAGGATCTCGATTTAGAAAGCTGTCCTTCACAGTTGGATTGAAGAACTTTGGAAAATTTGTTTTCATGGCTTCTTATGTCTCTTCGGATTAATGTCTCATTCACAGATTCTAACCATTCTTTCGGCGGTCTGCCTCTGGGCATTTTGCCATTTATTTTACTTTTATACACCTGTTTGGTCAGTCGTTCTTCTTTCATTCTTTCAACATGTCTGAACGACCTTAACTGAGTTCTTTCCCATATATAAACTAGTGTCTCTCCTGTACCACATTCTTTGAGGATTATCTCGTTTCGGACTTTGTCTATCAGTGTTTTCCCGCATACTGTGCGCCTATCTAATTCCCCATATATGTTTCCGTCGCTAGTGAATAGGCTACCCAGATATACGTATTTGTCAACTTGTTCTAATCTCATCATTTAGGTCAATATTGCACAATGTTTTCTCAAATTTAATTTATGCAGTTATGTGACACGAAGTTTGTTAGTAAGGAAATCTTAAAAATAATTCTCCGCTTTCTAAAATAGGCAAGAAAAAGTATAGAAGATTAATGTCTTTTTTCCAGTGCTTTTTTATTCAAGATAATTACAAATAAAATTACAATCTTTGGAAACATCACAAAAAATGTTTTCAAAAAAATAATTGTTTTTTCAATTTTTGGTGTTATTTATGTTCATTTATTATAAAAAAAGTGTACTCTGACAATTAATCAAACTGTTTAAAATACGTGATAAAGTCGTTTATTTTATACTGACATTTCTGTATAGTTCAAAATCGAACGCCAATTCTATTTTTGCTAATATTTTTTATAAAATGACAGTACATATTTTTTAAATATTTTTAAATTCGTATTACTTGTCGTAGCCGTATGTCACTGAAAGTATCGAAGTCCCGTAATTTGAGTAAACGAAGTTCAATTTTCTCCATTAAAAATGCATAAATCTTAGTCATTACTATTTCATTAGTACAGACTAAACCACTATTGTTCAATAGACCTAGGATATGGCTGTCTGTTAAAACCATTAAGCATTGAGCCAATGAGAAAACCTACAATAATAATACAATGCAATTATCATACAAGTTGCCCTGAAGCAGTCATAAAAGTTCAGAACTACTTTATTTCCAAAAAATAAAAAGTGTCGAAATTTGAAAAAAGTAAAAGTTACTTTTGATTTTCCAAAATGAGGGTGAAATTTTTATCTTTTCCGAAAATTGTTATGATCTTCTGAAAAATGGTTTTAAAAAACTATCAAAAGTATTTCAGGTAAAATTTTGCTTGATGCATAAAGAAAACAGTTACAAATGTTTGAAAATAAGGCTTTGCATCAAAAGCCCGAAAATTGTACCCCGTCCACTTTAATAAATATTTGTGGAAATTAATTAATTTTTCGTGTGAGAAGTACCATCCAGCAGACCATTTTACCTAACTATCGGAAGTTTATTTGCGCATGTGCGGCTGCCATGTGCATCCCGCGTAGTATGAAAGTTGCGCTCATATTGTGTAAAAATGTATACGGCGGAGTGAAATTAAATGAAAATGATGTTCCGGGTACGAAATTGGTTTTTTTTTTCGATAACTTGTCGCAAATGTTTAAAAGTTAAATAAAATTCTTTTTAGTGTGTTCAACGAGCAAAAATTATCGCAGCAACTGGGTACAACAGAAAGTACATTGCACATGCGCAGCAAACTTTCCGACAGGTAAAATGGTCTATTTATGAATTGACGAAATGTCGAGTTGTTAGCGAACATAACCTCGTTAACATAGCATAGTCAGTCCTAAAGTGTCAGAATAATTTGGTTTCCTACAGTTATAAATGAATAGATTTATTGTTTACAGCTGCCTACAACAGAACGTTATTTCGCTCTCCTAACAAATTCCGAATTTGTTGGTTATCTACATCTATACTGCAACCCTTCATATTATATTTTATTTTTGCGATGTCTTTCCATTACTCCGAATTTAATTTATTTCACTAAATTAATTCATGCAAAATACGAACACGATTGTTAAAAACATTGCTTTATTCTTAATTATGATTTTTCTTTTTATTTATAGTCGCGGTTGTAATTTATGTACATATAAATACATTAGGATAATACATATTATCATGATTTTCCAGTTAAAAAAAATATATTTTTAGAGTTTTACAATATTCATCAGGAATAGATATGCATATAACTATTTATTTTAACTTTCTTTCCCTTATATTATTGCATAACACCGACGACAACTTAAGTTTGAGAGGTTAGGTTTCTTTAAACGTCTAAAACGTAACACTTTACTTGTTTCTCGACATGTTTGCTTTAAAATTACTAAGGAAAATTATAAAGTAACGTTCTGCACTTATCAATCTGCTTGCTTTCTTTTAAATTTGAATAAAAAAGCTAATTACCACTTTTACGGTATATTTGGTGAGAATTATGATTAAATAAATTATATAAATGATTAAATATGCAAATCAATTTTTTACAATATACAATTATTATAAAGTACAAACAAATATTACGAATTATTTAGAATTTACACTGGTGAAAGTCTCCCTTTTTCATATTTAAAATCAATAATTAATTTTAAAATAGTAATATCAAATCATTGTAGACTTAAAAATGAATTTAATTAAGTCTACAATGATGATTCATTATAAAAAATTTATTTACTCATTTAATAACTTCAAAAAAGCGCGCCGTATGCAGCCAATCAATGCGTGATATCAATGCGCAGTACCCTATGTGTTTGGTGAGCAGAGGTGGGACGAGCGACGTCCAAGAATTCGTTAATGTTTACCACGAATGAAAACTTACATGACATTTGAACTTCGAACATACACTTTTCCCGCCGAAGGATCACTTAAACTGTCAATAGGAAGGGCTGGGTATAGTCCTATGACAACACTAACACAAATTGTATTATCGACATGCAATGGTGACGTGTTTGCAATATTGGAGAATGCAAATATTCTTACTGGAATATATAAACGTATTGGTAACGTTGTAAGACGTGTGAAAATAAACATGGTTAGCCGCAATATTATCCGAATGGAGCGAGAAGAAATCGATTGGGCTCCGATAGGTCGCCATCAACCAATCATGTACAATTATAATGTTATTAATATTAACCACACTATGTAACCATGTAACTGATAATTACATTCAAAAGTTAGCGTGTTATGGTTTTCAAGACTTTAATCTTTCATCATTGCCCCAGCCATTCACACTGATGTGAACTTTTGGCATGAATTTTCAACCCATATCTTCCTGGAAAGATTTTATATGCTTCTATCGCCAGACCCTTTTGTGATTAGAAATACCTACCATTGAATAAATAGAGTTTTTTTAATATATTGATCCTTGATATAAATAATGTCTAAGAAAGAAAATTTGTTCATAAAAATAATAATGTGAAAAAAATTCAATCGTTTTATAGTGA
This sequence comes from Andricus grossulariae, assembly GCA_011634705.1. Lineage (NCBI taxonomy): Eukaryota > Metazoa > Arthropoda > Insecta > Hymenoptera > Cynipidae > Andricus > Andricus grossulariae. Next base: position 161,888,012 of record JAABKJ010007545.1, read on the forward strand.
TTAAGATTCTAGTAATAAAATATTATTATCTGAGCGATTCACTAACGAAATATATCAAAAATTGTTAGCTTATATTACTGAAGTGTATTTTTAAATATATATTTGGGAATATATTGATTAAAATCGTTTAATACAATTGACCGATAAAAGATCATTTTTTCGTCATTAAAAATTCGATTTGTGATGACCGTCTGATGTTGAGAAAATGTGCCCTTTGTGCGATAGCAAAACTTACTTCTACTGTTTTTTGAAGATTAATCATATGTATTCATCAAAGGTTTTTGTTGTATCGATTTAGCTACTCAATATCTAGAAAGTGTATTCCTACATTGTTTCCAATGCAAAATTATATATTTTTTATTTTGAAAAACTTGACATTTCCAAAATGTCGGACACAAAAATTTAGATAACAAATTGCATTTTCTATAATTACGAACTGAGAATAATGAAACAATGTAAAGAAATCTAATAAAATATGTTAAAGTAAATAATTTGTTTTCTGCAGTGTTAAATGCATTTTTATTTATTAAAAAAAGTTTAGGAATATCGCGAAAGATCGCCCTGCAACGGTACAGTTAGATAATAACTTAATACATTTTATAATTGCTTCCATATTTCCAGGTTCGCACCCTTTCCTCTATTTTCCTCATTTTCCCCCTAGTTTCAAGACACTTCTCCTTTTTCTAGTCGTCTTTGTTTTTAATCAATGCACGTTGATATAATAGAACAATTTTCTAAAAAATTATCTTTTGTGTCGAAGAATAATATACGTCAAATAATTAAAAAAGATATAAAGTAAATTTAGAGCATGCCCGAGAATTCAAATAAACCATAATATTCATTCATCTTATATATTTTTTAAATAAATTGAAAGTATTCACAGAATTAAACAGAATAAGAACATATTACAAATGGGTCAAACAAATTTATATAAATATGTACATTTGAAATATTCAAAATATTGAAAAATAATTCAAAGAAATATAATGAATTCATAAAAATTCAAAAGGGATTCAGAGGATGCAAACAAATTCAAAGAACATACCAAAAATTCTGATGAATTAAAAAAAATTGAGCAAAGGGAATTATTTTCGTTTTTGTATGTTATGAATGAGTATTCATACATTAACGTACATTATGAATTTTTAATTCTTTAATTTTATGGGAGTTAACAAATTCAGAGAAATTTTGACTTTTAATTTCTTGACACCTATTATATTCTTCAGACTCAATATGATTGTACATAATCAATATCATTGTACAAATTGTCATAAATCTTAATAATTTAGAAAAGCGAATGAGATAGCGTTTATGATTATATAAAGTTAAACATTTTCAACCATGTGCATCAGTTCGACTCTTACAGTAATTATTCAAGAGTAGATTGTTTTATTCAAAAAAATGTGGACTCTAATTGGTATTCTGTCTCTCATCTTAACGATTTTCCCTACCCCTATTGGTAAATATAACATATACAATTTGAAGTAAGGTTTGAATAGCATTATACTAATTTCCTATTCGAATTGGTTAAAATAGCCATATTTATTTTCCTCAATATTAAGCTCTAAATACAAAAAATTAAACATAATTTTTCGACATGCAGAAATTTTTGTTTAATTTCCCAAAATTTGAAGTTTTGAATTAATATATAGAGCAGAAGGTAATATCCTATCGAAGTTATTATAAATTAAACTTTACTGCTCTAAAAAAATTCAGAAGTTTCACCTTCTGGTAGCCAAAACATTATTTCATCAATTAATTATATAAAATAAACTCAAATCGTGTCTTGAATATACTAAATTTATACAAAACCTAAAGCTTTACTACCTGGACAAGATTCATTCAGAAAATAGTGGACAAATGCAGTTTGCACCTACAAGAACGCCAACAAACGCATTCGGGATAAAAACGACGAAATGCAGCTTGTTAAAAAAAATAGATTATCGAATCTTCTACTCTTAATGTTTTATTAACTGTTTTTATATAGCAATGATTTTCAACCCAGCCACATACTAACCTATCAAGGCTAAAAAAAATGTAATCCTCTTTTTCTTGTTGCAGAGTTAAGTTCACAGTACAAATTTTCACCTGATGGCGACTATGTTTCTGGTGTGTCTCGTGCCGGACCTTCTGCTTCTTCTTCTGGAAGATTTCACCAACTTGAAATTGACTTGAATCATCCGCCTGCCGAGTTTCCACCTCGTTCCAGGTCGAACTCTCCTCGTGCCAGGTCCAACTCTCTCACTGCCAGTCGTCCTCGTCCTTCCAGGTTCATAGCTTTACCTAAAAGTCTTCCTTCTCCTCACGGAGGAAGATGTGGACTTGAACAACTTAGATTTATTCGGCTTATTCCCATGAAGAATCGGAAGCTTATATTCGAACTTCGAAAATATACTTTTCCTACCGATAAATCACTTAAACTGCCAATGGGAAAGTCTGGGTATATGCCTATGCTAGCACAAGAACAAATTGTACTATCAACATATGGTGGTGACGTGTTTGCAGTATTGGAGGATATGAATCTTCTTGCTGGAATATATAAGCGTCTTGATAACATTATAAGACGTGTGAAAATAAACATACATAGCCTCAATGTCACCCGATTGGAGCGAGAAGAAATCGATTGGACTCCAGTAGGCGCTTATCGACCAATCAAGTTTTATTATAATGTAGTTTATATAAACTCCGCTCCTCCACAGCATTAATTTAAAAAAAAGTGTAGAATTGAAATATTAGGCTTGCGATCCAAATTCGAATAAAATTTTTTTATGTAACTGGCGAGGACATAAAAAAACAGCTTAATTCCTATTTTGGTAACAAAGTCAATTTCCCTAATAATTTTTCCTCTATTGACTTAATTATTTCTAGCTAAGTGGGATGAGGGTACGCTCAATGAATACATAAATACATGTAATTTCATTTATTCACATTTATACAAAGTTATGATGACCCTTGTTGTGAAATTTTTGATACAAAAAATTGACTCCTTTCCTTCCTTTTAAATTGTGGATTCTATTGGCCTTCTTCTTAAAAAAAAAGAAACTTATTCAAAACCTATGTTTGACACAAAAATTTAACAAGTTTTAATTTGAGATTTTCTAAACTTACGGATGCTCGATGCTTCTTTGGTTTAAACCCTTAGATTAGGAAAACACTTATCGTAATCCTTTCCGTGAGTTGTGGAACTATTTCAGTTTTAAAAGGTAGTTGGTAATCGAACTGCAAACTGATAACTCCAAACTGTTTTTTTTAGAATTGGTAACTCCTACTTGGTAACTTAGGTCCCGTTTTCGAAAGTATAGATTGTGACTGTAGAGACCAAAGAGTCTTGAGGCTGGGTTTCTGTTCCGAAATTTCAACTGACTGTTCCGAAATTCAACTGTGGTCACGTTCCATTTTGTATACTGGCTGTTAATTCGAGGTCTGATGCTCATATGTAAAATTTAGTCCCATGAAGTCCTCAGGTCCTTTGGTGAGTGCATGGAAATGGTTTGACAGCTTTTCTCAACAATAAATTCAGATTGCCGTTCGAAGGGTAGTGGGTTTTCTCTTAACTGGGGTAGCATTAGAGTGAAAATAAAATATCTGGTTGTGTGCGTTGCACACGGATTGACTAGGTCTGCCGAGTTAGACACTGTGTAAGTCATTGGTGCCATCTCGACGGTTTGCAGCTTCCTTAGGGTGCAGGTGATTGGAGTATAGCTGGAGTATAGTATAACTGGGTCAAATTCAAGCGTTTCATTCACCAGTGTCAGTGACACAATTTGTACATTTATGACACAGTAAAGGTTTACAATTGATTATGCGACTATTTAGATAAAATAATAATAATATTAATAAACTCGTTCGACGTGACAGTATTATAGTTCTAATAATGGAATAATCGAATAGTAAAAAAAAATCGTAACTCGACATTACTGAAGGACATTTGGGAATATTCTGATTATTTCTTCAGTGATTTCAGCCACTAACCAATTTTTTGGAATTTTATCAAGTAGAAGAATTGGACTACGTGTCTAAATGATTCATGAGCTGCATTTCGATTCAGAAACTTGTAAAAACGTTCTGCTGGAGGAGGTGACGCAAGTTATTGACAAGTTTCACAGTATTACCTTCTCATTTTTCCAATAAAGATACAATTTTTTAAAATTTCCGACATTTTTTAAAACTTCTTTCTGCAGCAATTCGCATTTGTTTAACCTTCCTTTAATGAATATATATGGCCATAAATAGATTTATATATTTTCACGATGCAATTAGTAGCATTCGACTATCAAATTGTAAATATTACGGCTAATTGTATTATCACTTTTTAAATAATCTCTTATAGATCACTCCTATCAAATGTAATTAGTAGAATTCCACTAGGTATTAGTAACATTTTTCAAATTTGAATTTAGATCCGATTATTTCTCTCAATTCTTTTGGATTATTTCAAGTCAGTGGGTTAGTTATCTGGGCAGCTGTCAGTCCAGCCTCTGATGATTCCCTGTTCGACGGGTTCTGGGCTATCTTGTGCCTCTTCATATGCTCAGCTCCCCCCCCCCTTTCCTGGTGGGGTGTCTTTCACGCCCCTCCCTCTCTTATGAGCCTCAGTGCTGGTTGTCGGCGTTGCGGTTGCCAAAGTTCGAGCACTCATTGTTGCTTTAGTGGCCTGCTGCGCTTGCCTCCTCAGTTTCCTTTTCAGATAACCGTTGATGCCTTTGTTCTTTTTTGGTCACTCATTGGTAGCTTCCGTTTCCATAGCCTCTTTCAAGGGGACCATCAATCCCTCAGCATCTGGGGGAACTGGGGGCATAGCCGCCACCTGAGTTTGATTAGCCGGAGTAACGGACTGGCTGAAAAGGGTTATGTTAAACCCGTTCGAGCTCAACCCCTCTTCCTCATCTGCCACCTCCCTACCTCTTTCCTTCAAGTTTTTGTTTTTAGCGTGTTCATTTTGATCCCACAAGTAGCTAGGGAAATAAAAAGTCCACCCCTGCAGAGCCCTGCATGCAGGGGTAAAACTACTTACTTGGGGAGATCGTCCGGTGTCTCCGAGAGGCCGTTAGGACACCTTCGTACCCCTAGGTGTCTTGGTCGCTGTGCAGGTCGCAAGCATTCCCGTCGCGATCTAAAAACTGGATATCGGTCCGAGAGGAACCTCGACCCAGGGATCCGGAAAGCCCGTGTTAGCAACAATCATACATACCAGCAGAGCCCGTTTATAGGAATCTTTCCATCTCGCCCAAAAGAGTTCGTGTGTAGGGATCCTTTCATCCACATTCATACACATGCAAGTCGAGGTCCCTTTGACACCCATGTCCAAGAAAAAGCTTCACGTGTATTTTCTATGCCACGTTCTTCCGACGTTGACAGATTTAAACAAGAAATTTCAGTCCGCAACCTCCAAGATTCATGTCGTATACTGGAATATCTCTCAATTATATCAAACAATTCTAGATTGTTATATGAAATAAGAGACTATGAACACTCATGGCGTTGGTCAGATTCAGTACAGAAATCACACTATTTCGTGAAGTTAGAAGGCATCTATTTGGGTCTAGGTATAGGAATATCGCTTCGTCAAAATAGAAAACCTTGAGGTAAATAAATTGGAACAGTTGAGACTCAAGAGTCTAGATTTTTATGTTAAGGCAAGCTAATATAGTTGATCCAGGGTATTTCAAGGCTAACCGTCCACCGTTAGTTGCTTTTCTCGCTGCTTCGTTTCCTCCAGAATTGTCGGACGCTGAAGCTGTATATAGATATTGACGTTTATCAGGAAACGACTCATACATCGATGGGCAAGACTCAGACAATTACTTTATTTTTTGGAATCGAGTATCAAAGATTTTAAATGGTGACGATTCTTTGAAATACAGATCAATATTTGAGCTGATAAAATCAATTGCGGTACTTCCTCACAGCAGTGGGACTGTTGAGAGATTTTTTCTCAAATCAACTTCAATAGAAGGAAGCTCCGAAATGCCCTAGAAACAGATTCTGTCAACAGAATATTGCACATGTAAAGACATTTTGAGAACGCTTCAAGCAATCAGTATGATATGCCAAAGACAATGGTTCAAAACCTAAAAAATTACATTTATCAAGATTAGCATTTTAGTCCAGGCGGCAGAGGAAACAAATTTGTCATTTTTGACATCAATTCCGACTCAAGAAATTATGGTCTCAAGATGTTCTTTGGGTCAATATGAAGAATCGTTTTCGTTATCCCCCTCTCCCAACCTTTGCGTATCCTTTGGCACTGGCGAAATCTTCCTGTACATAGCCTACTTGCAACACGCCCATTCTTTAATGTCGGACTCTAGTATTGTGGGCCATTTTTCATTGCGGAAAAGTGACACAGAAATCGCAGTAAAGTGAAGGTCTATGTTTCGGTATTCGTGCGCTTTTCAAGTAAAGCAGTTCACCTTGAAGTAGTCTGTGATTTGACGACACATTGGAGCAATCTGGGAGGCCGCAGTTGAATCTCTCGAATATCGTTTGTTACGTACAGTAGGCAATACCGTACTAACATATGATCAATGGAGGATTACTATTTTCAAGGATTTGGTTAAAGTCATCAAAGATCATATTCGTAATTGCTTATTTTAATATAGAAATCCAATTGAACGAATGAATATTCACTAACAGAGTCACTGTGGCGTTTTAAAATTATTTTTTACACTCAATTTTCATGTTTTAAGATGTGCCCCAACCTACACTACAAATTTCTTTTTGCAGATTGGAAACCATTCATAAAATCAGCTGTAAATTTTGTTTTGCTTTGTTATTCTATATGTTTTGTTCGCAAAAAATAAGCTATTTAATAGACCTCAAAAACGGTGTTATGAAAGACCAAAAATATTATCAGCGAAAAAAGTTATGGGCTAAAAACAAAACGCGCCCCAAACTTCACTGCATTACCCTGCAACATTGCGGTCAATTAAAAATTCCAAAGATTGATCTTTTCTGCATTTTTCAATATATTTTTAATAATTATCAAAGTTTGACCATTAACCTACTACGTTTCAAAATTACTTTCATATTTCTCACTTTACACCCTTTCCTCTATTTCCCGCTTTTCCTCTTTTTCAAGTTTTCTTTTTTCCTCTATTTTCAACACAATTCCCTTTTCCCCCTTTTCTCGTTTTCTTATTAAATTCGAACTGATTTAATGAAACCAATTTGGTAGAAAACTCAATGTTTTGGTTATGAATTGAACTATCTATTTGAATATCGAACTATTTTTTACAAAATTAACTCTTTGTTGCAAAATCATATATTTTTGTCGACAATTCTTCCGTTTACCGTCTTTTTGGGTTAAAAATTCAAAAATTCTGTTGAAACTATTTTTGTTGGTAGATCATTATTCTCTATAATGGGAAATTTATTCTTTTTAATTAAAATGATTCACCAGAATCCATATTGTTATTCATAATAAATCAAAAAATTGAGAGAAGGCAAGAAAATTATTAGGAATTTGAAGAATTCTCTTTTATTATTTATTTGAAGTAGTGAGTCCTAATTTAGAGTTCTCCTACATTTTTGAATACAAAGAAAAAAAATAAATAGATTTCAAAAGGTTTTCAAAGAATTCAAAGAATGGAAGGTTATTTACCGAATCCGAAAAAATGAAACCATTGTAAAGAATTAAAAAGAGTTTAAAGGATTGAACATTTTTCAAGAAATGCGTAATAATTGAAGGAGTTGTAAAAAATTCAGAATAATTCTTTTAAAATCTTAATTTTAGGAAATCCTTAATTTTTTATTTTAAAAAGCAAAAAAATCTTCAGACTTTTTACTAAATTTTTTTTATTGTTGTGAAATCACTTGAAGCCTTCGTCGAGTCTCTTAATTTATATGAATTTTCTAAATTCGTTTGGATTGTGTATGGAAAGCAAAAAATAAAATTTCATCATGTTTATCAGCAAACATTGATATTTCCATTGCGCAGTAATGAATTTCAATAGCTACTTATGTGTTCTCTTATTTAATACGACCTTATTTGGATGCTTTTTCCGCCAAGCCATAATCAATATGATTGTATAAATTGTCATGAATCTCAATGATTTAGGAGGACCAACCAGTTAGCGACTATACTCATATAAAGTGCAACACTATCAATAATTTTCATCAGTCAGACACTTAACAAAATTATTGAAAAGTGGATTGTTTTATTTTAAAAAATGTGGACATCAATAAGTATCGTGTATTTCATCATAGCCATTTTCCCTACTCCTATTGGTAAATATAACATCCATATCATTTTCATCTCACATGAAAATTTGATTTTCTGGCAGATAAAACATCATTCTATCAACCAATTATGAAAAATTACCTTAACTCCAGACTAAAATATGTTAGATGCATACAAACAACTGAGTATCTATTATCGAGGCAAGAACAGTCAAGAAAATAGTTGACAAATGTAGTTTGTACCTACACTCGAACTCCAACGATACGAGCTCTCCATAGATACGAGCGTCCCAAATCCAAAGGAGCGAGTGGGAGCCCCTTTCACGCTCGTATCTTTGGTGTTCCGGATTCCCGAGATTCTCGTATCTTCGGAGTTCAAGTGTACCAGAATGCCAACGAACGCACACAGGGCAAGACCGACGAAATGCAGCTTGTTATAAATACAGTCGAACCTAAATTTAGCGCCGGTTTTGAGGCTGACCTTGATGTTAAATCCAGAGACTCGAAACTATTTTATCTCTCTTCTGTTTCTCTCTCTGTTTTGTCATGCCTGAGTGCACACCGCAAATCCCCCCGCAAACGCCTCACATGTATCCCCACGAAGCGAAGTCAATTCTTGGAAGGGCACAATCCAGGGTAGCTAAATCCGGGTTTTACGGTAATTAAATTACCAAATAATTGTTTTATTAAGATAATTAATATTTACCCGGCCATATACTAACCTACCAACGCTCGAAAAAATGTAATCATCTCTTTCTTGTTGCAGAGTGAAGTTCACAATCCTTGTTTATACCTGATGGGGACCGTTTTCCTGGTGTCCCTCGTGCCGGACCTTCTTCTTCTTCCACGTCTAAAGAAATCATGAAGTTGAAATTGATCTGAATCATCCAACTGCTGCTTTTCCTTCTCCTGCCGAGACTCATCCTCGTGCCAGGTCCAGGTCTCCTTCTGCGGATCGTACTTTTCCTTCCAGATTCATAGCTTCACCTATAAAGCTTCCTTCGCCTAATGGACTAGGATATGGACTTGAACAACTTAGACTTATTCGGCTTATTTCCGATAAAAATCGGGACAAGACATTCCAAATTCGAGTATACACTTTTCCTGAAAATCTATTACTTAACATTTTAACAGGAAATAATGCATATATACCTGTGACAACCCAAAAACAAATTGTATTGTCAACATACAATGGTCAAGTCTCAGCAATATTGGAAAATTGGAATGTTCTTTCTGGGATATATAAACGTGTGAATCGCATTGTGAGACGTGTGAAAATAAATATGGGTAACCGCAATGTTACCCGGTTGGAGCATGAAGAAATCGATTGGACTCCGATAGGTGCCCATCGACCAATAAAGTATTCTTATAATGTTTTGAATGTAAACTACATTCCTATGCACCGTTAATTTAGAAAAATGTAAAATTAAAATACCATCCTTACGATCTAAATTCGAACAACAACGTTTTATTTAACTTGTAAATTTTACATGCTTTTATCGCTAGGTCTTTTGATAATTTCAAATACCTACCATTAAATAGAGTTTTGTCAATATATTGATCCTTTAGATAAATTATGGCTAAGCAAGACAATTTTAAAATAAAAATAATACAGTATGAAAAATTCGATCGTTTCAGCAACTAATCAATATGTGAAGTTTTGTTTCTGATTGCTTTTCAGAAAAAAGGATAATTTTTCAATTCACAATTTTTACAAAATTACCTTCTCACTGTTTTAATAAAGATAAAAATGTTACGAAATCGTGTTCTTTTATTCTACTTTTTTTTGTAGTGATTTCCATTTTTATAACCCTCCTTTAATAAATTTACACATAAAGTTCTGTGTAGATTCATATGTTTTCACGAAAAAATTTCCACTAGGCATTAGTAAAGTTTCACAAATTTAGATCCAGAGAGTATATTACAAAAAATTTTATTTCATTAAGAAATGATTATCTTGGCTTGTAACGATTCGAGTAGATGAATTATTTCTCAGTTTTGAAAATAAATTGTAGCTATTAAAATACTTTGAAAGGACTCAGTGAATTCAAAATAATGCAGAGAATTTGAACAAATTTGAAGAATTGACGAAACATCCACAAAAATTCAATAGAATTCTAAGGGATTATCCTATTTTTAATTTTTCTGCATTCTCTTAACTATTTTGGATTCTTTTAAATTGCTATAAATGCCTCTAAATTCATTAACTCTTGGAGTTCTTCCAATTACTTTTAATTCTTTTTCACTATTTGTTTTCTTTAAATAGTTTTGAATTAAACGGGAAAAAAGAGATTTTCAAAAGAAATTTAAAGAAATTCAATAAATTAAAAAGACTTTTAAAAAAAGCAAGAATTTGAAATAATTCAAGATAATAAGATAGAATTGAAACAATTCTTTCAAAGTCCAAATTTTAAAGTAATATTTGTATCAATTCTTAGCTTTTAAATTGTAAATAATTTGAAGAATTCAAAAGAATTTGAAGAATACAAAGAATAAAAAAAATTAAATCACTCTATAAAAATTCATAGTAATTTAAAGGAATCCAAAAGCGTTAAGAGAATGCAAAAAATGAAAAAGATTTAGTTCTGAAGCATTGAAAGAATTTTGTTAGAATTCTTAATATTAAGTAGTTAAGTTTTTTGTTAAGTTATCCTTAATTTTCCAATTTAAAAATACAAAGAATATAATAAAATTGAAGGGATTAGAAAGGGTTTCAATAATTCGAAATAAGTTAAAGAATTCTCTTACATTCTTTATTTCAAGTAGTTAATTACAATTTTAAGTAATCTCTAATTTTTCTACATAAAGAATTCAAAACACGTCAATGAATCCAGAGAGTCGAAAATAATTCAAAGAATAAAAATGTATTCCAAGAATCCAAAAGAATTCACACAATTTAGAGAATTTAAAAAAGTTTAGAGAATAAAAATTAAAATCAATGAATTTTAGATATTTCGAAAAATTAACAAGAATTCAAATAAATAATTGTAACCGGAAATATAATTATTTATTTTCAGTTGAAAACTCATCGTTTTTAGTTGAAAAATCTATCAGTTGGTTGCAGATATATGTATTTTTATGAAAATTCTTCCTTTTCGTGATAAAAATTAATTTGAACTATTTCGCTGAAAATTAATCTTTTTGGTTAACTATCCAACTGTTTGGTTTAAAATTCGTGTACTTTGTTCGAAATTCGTATTTTTTATTAAAAATAAAAATCTTCTCTAGTTGGAATATGAACGAGACATTAAAGCTTATATTTCTATAAAGTTAAAAGGAAATAAACCTAACCTAAAAGTATCGCCGTAATTTTATTTGTGCACTAACATGGACGTCAAGTGTCACAGACTGCTGTATATATTTATATCTAATTAAATAAGCAAATAAGTTTTTGTTATCTAACTTGTGCATTATATAAATATGTGAACAATCATGTTGTACCCTGAGATGGTCTTAACCCCTATGTAAATCAATTTATACATTGCATTTCTTTCATAAAAAGCTTAGCCTATTAGTCACAGTTTGAAATGTTAAAATGAACGATATTGCGTGTGCAGTTCGGCTTGTCCAAACATTGAGTAATGATAAGGAAATGTATTTTTAATTCCGGGATCTCTGTTTGTTCTCCTTCACTTGTTTCAAACGTCAAAGAAGATAAAGAATTTCGTAATTGGCAGAAGATTAAAATTGAAATATTCCATATCACTTTCTTGAGAACTTTGAACAGATTTGGTTTTAGAATTTTGAAACTGACTAATTTTTCCAAAGTTTTTTGGCCGCCACATTAGACTTAAAGCTCTAAATTGAGCAAAGAGCTTAAGGATAAACTTAATTTGCTAACTTTTAGGAAGATATCATTCGAAAAGTATAGAAGTAACATAATTCAGAAAATTCGACTGAACGCTATATTGGATTTTATTTCTTTATTTTTGGACTTCTTATTCATCATCTAAAGATTTTGAAAGTCAAACTTCTTTCCCGAGCAATGTTTCAAAATATTAAATTAAAAGCTGCAGCATGACGATTTTTTTTTCGTTTAAAATATGCTCCCTTTTAAATCGAAAGATTTTGTTATTTCATTAACATTTCTCTTTAAAATTAAAAAAAAAAGTTAATTTTTTGATTATCCTCTTTTCAAGTCAATAAATTGCTAGTTTACCAGGTTTCACCTATTTCAACCTAACAACTTTTTCATACTAAATGGTCTCCCTATTCTTTGTTCTGCACCAAAAAGGTTACTGACGCTAAGATAGCCGTGGATTCATCTTTGCAAGTCCTTCGAGCCTCCAAGTCGGAATCTTGGCACTCCAAACTAATTTGATATCAGAGCCTTATCTTAAGCGTCCTTTTTCACGCCATAGGGATCTGGGGTTTGAGGCATTGTAAGGACGTAGAAGTAATCCACACTGCTTTCTTCAAGAGAGTTTTGGGCCTGCCTTCACTAACTCCAGGTTAAGCGTTGAGACTGGAACTAGGCCGTGTTCCACAACCATTCACCATATCAAAGATGGCCTTAAATCGGCTAGAGTAGGTTTTGGGTATGGGTGAAGAGAGGCTTCCTAAAGTTTGTTTAAAACATCTGCAGGTCCTTGTGGACTCAGGTTGAGGAGTTCCCAAGTTAATTTGGGTCTTGCAGCTAAAACAATGTATCACGTTGTGTGAAATGAACGCCTTATGGCCCGCATTGAACTTGATAGATACAACAAGGATTTAATCCTCGTGAAATTCGAGACCTATCTTAGGGATGCGGACCTGTACACGCCTGTGCCTGTAAAAGCCTATGGATCGATCCCATAGGCAGAAGTAATTTTATGACGATATATACGGTTTAGATACGTTAGATTTCTTGCCAAGGTGCGTCTTATGCGAAAAGTGAGGGATACATTCTCATTGGGGGATCTTTCTTTTGGGTACACTAGGGGGCAACTCTGCACAATCTGCAACCTGAGAGTGGAAAAGAATGTGTTTCATTTGTTGACAGAGTGCCCTGTATATAGGGATGTCAGAAAGTATTATTTCGAGTCCGCAGTAAGTCAGGGCAGTAAGGGCAAACAGCCTTTGGTCCATTCTGGATTGCGCTCCTGAAGTCCCCAGATAAAACAGAATTATTGGGTGTTGCTAAATACTTGTCCACAGTACTGAAAGTTAGGGCTTTCATGATGTCTCCGTAGTGTGAATTGTGTAAATTTTGTAAATAGTGAAATAGAGTAGCTATTCGTTTAATTCAACCCCTTTGTACAGGTCTTTTGACCTAAACAAATATAGCGGCTGGCATGAAGAGCTATATATTTTTTGTGTAAGCTGTCGTTAAATCAATAAACAAATAACTATCAATTCAAAAACTTATTTACTTCCAGGTTTAACTACTCGAAGGGTTATACTTTACTTGCAAACAATCAAGCTTTCAATTTATGTATTTATTTATGTTTTACGCAGATGTAGCACTGTCGCGTGCTGGTGCATTCCAAAGCTCGAGGACCCTTTGCTTGCAACACTGACGGCAGAGGTTCGTTTGTTCCTGGCCTTTGCTTCGTTGTCCTCCTCAGTTAGGACGTAGCAGTTTCTCATTTGCGTTACACCCTTGATTTTAAGACCAAAGATACTGAAGTTCATCGTGATCCTAAGGGTTTTCAGGACCTAGGCTTAGTTTGAAATCCCAGCCGTTTTTATGAGAATAGCTTTGGGCCGCGCTCGTCGCTTTTTTCCCTCCTTCCTCTATGGCCTTGTGATAGGTTTCCCTTCCACAATGTTACTATTTGCGACTACGCGTCCATCTTCATGATTGCGAATCATTAACTCTATTGGCGCTGACCTAAACGTGCTTACCTTCGTGGAGCTTTCGGTACGCTATCTATGACTTTACGTCCTACTTTCTTCACCTACGTTACATGAGAATATTCCATCCCTAATTGAAAGGAACATACTTCTCCTTGTCTTACAAAAGGTCTCTATTGTATTGATGATGCCCTACATCTGCTTCAATGCCTTCATATATTTATCGAGAGCATCCAATAATTCTGCCTTGCCAAATCCTTCATGTTCTTTATTTCACCCCCCAACATCTCCTCACACATGTCTTTACCTACTAGTCCGTCCTCGATAGTTAAACTTACGAGTAGCTAATTAATATACGAGGCGATATCAATTCATCCACCACCATCACCTCCACCACCACCTGCACCACTTTTACCACTACCTTCCGTGGCCCTGGACCAGTCTACCAGGTGGGTCCTCGGGTAGAGTATAGAGGGGCACTGTACTCCCCAGGTTGCGGATAGGGAAACGCCTCCCAGATATGGGTGGTACCGGGCAAATCAAATACCCGGGGTGGACAAAAAACCAGCTGGGGGTAGGAACCCCGAATTTAAACCAACGATGAATAGGTATGTTAAAAACAATATACCCCAAGGGAGTAGCAATCTCCCCACGACATTTGATTGAATCCGCGAAAGTCATTTTTCACATAAAACCAATACCTTCTCATTGAGATGAGAATGTAAAAATGGAATTATCAAATAGACGAATTCAACGAAAAAAGACTAATTTTTAACAAAATAGTTGAATCCTGAACTAAAGAGATGAATTTTTAACAAACATGATTAATTTTCTACACGAATAGACGAATTTTTAATAAGATAGTTCAGTTTTCAAGCTAAAAAGTTAAATGTTTTAAAAAACAGTTGACTTGAATCCTCGACCAAATTGATAATTTTTTAACAAAAAAGATTAATTTTCCACCTAAATACCTTCATGTTTGGATAAAAAAATTAATTTTTAGCAAAAACATAACATTTTAATTTTATATCAAAGGCAGTTGAATTTGACCAAAAAAACGAATGTATAACAAAATAGCTGAATTCTCAATGAAAACAGATTAATTTTTAACTAAGCAGTTGCATTTTTAATAGTGATGCATTCGAGGAGATTTCGAGAAAATTGGAGATTTTCTTGAAACACCTTTGAAATGAAAAAATTCAATTAAATTTTATTATATATTTATATTTTTATACAATAATTTTTTTCTCTCATTCGAATACATGGAAGTAAATAGATATCTGATAACATTCGCAAGTATTCAAGTTTAACTTATGTTAAAAGTCTTCAGGATGAATTAAAAAAATTAAAAATTCCAAAAAGATACATTGAATTCAGTGGATTTGAAGAGAGTTCCAGAAAATACAGGATAAATTCAAAAGTGTTTGATGGAATTCGAAGGAAAAGTAGGTGAAATGAGTTGAGGGGAATGAAGGATAAATTTCAGGAGGATCAGAAGGGGATATGAGGGGGGGGGGTATTGGAAGTAAGGTGAAGTTAAAGGAGGGGAAATGAGAGGAGAATGATGGGAAGCAAGGGGAAATAATGGGTGGGGAAGTAGAGAAAATGAGGGGATGAGAAGTAGGAAAAGTAAGGAGAGGGGAATTAAGTGAAGTAAGGGGAATTAGGGGAAACGAGGGGCGTAATGGAAGTAAGGGGAAATTTGGGAAGGAGTAGGTGAAATAAGGGTGAGGTATGGGGTGGGGAAGCTGAGAATTTAGAGGGGATAGGGGCGGCAAAGTATGACAGGGCGCGGTTTGAACGACCTAATTAACATCTAAATAGGCTACGGAACCATTTTTTGTAGGCGAGCGGAGCCTACTATTTAATATGTAACATAAAAAAATTAATTAATACGCTGGTCAACAAAATTATTTAAATTAGTTACCGCTCCACTCATGTATAGTGGACTTCAGGGTTCGAATCCGGGCAGTGGTCGATTTTTTCTTGTTTCTCCCAGAATAAGAGACCAGTAATCGACATTATTTAATATTTGAAAACAAAAATAAATACAAAAATGTAATTATTGGTTTTTCCCATAAAGGTCCATCACTAAACAGTGAAATAGTAACAGAGTTGATATCATTTTTATTTTTATATTAGAAAATACATAATTTTTCTGATTAAGGGCTCTGCATTTTATTCTTATCTTAACAGGTAAATTAGGAGTACTTTACAAATGAAATTTCTTCATTCTTTCTTCTCATTCTTAGACACTCTTTGTACTCTTGATAACCGGCGATAAATCTTCAATAGCCCGTTCAATAAAGAATAAAAATAAAATTATTCAATAATCCATGTTCGTCATTTAGTAATAGTTTCAAACTTCAATACTCCTTGTCCTCTTTTATTACCATTGTCTGTCGTTCTAGTTTCGAGCCCGTGAGTTAGGCTCTAAATCTCCAAGTTTGAAATTAGGATGTTAATGTACATACTTTCCAGTAGAAGGTGAAACTTGTGCGAGCAAATTTCACGTTTTAAGGTTCGAAACCTTGATCCACTTGTTATGAAAAGTAGATTCGTAAGGAGAGTTCTAATGATAAATTCCTACCTAACCGACAACGAGACTGTTGCACAGCTCAAGTGGTTCGTGTCCATACTAAGTTTCTAAACTATTTTTTAATGACTCCATCAAATTATAGTTGTTGAAGTTCTTTACACAAAATTCGTTGTCCACAATTATGCTCTATAATTTGATGGCGTCATCAAAAATATTATAGAAACTTAGTACGGACACGAACCACATTGGTTGTGGGACGGTGTCGATGTCGGTAAGGTACGAATTTATAATTAGAACTTTCCTTATTTATCTGCTATCGAAGCTGTTAATGATTTTCATTTTGATCAAGTCTATTTTTGGTTAGTTGTTGAAATTAGTCCTCAAACTCGTGTCGTCGATTGTGTCGAACATGCCTTTGTCTCTTCATGCAAGTAGCACAACATTTTTCACGTACTATCGTCGATACGTTGCACATTCGTTTGTATGATGCGCATATAGATGGGGGTACTATGTTGTCTTTGCAATCTAGTAAATAAAAAAGGAAGATATTATTTTTGTATTTAGTGATGAATCTCAAGTTTATATTCCCTGATAAAAAAAGTTTTAAATAATTTTACGTGTTACCTACCAAGTTTTTCCTCTCCACACTGCTTTCTGTGATGACAGCGTCTCATTTGAAGAGGCTTTCTTTCAGAATTACAGTCCATAGACGTTAGATTGGTTATTCTGTCTCGGCAAGTGACATTCCTGTATTTGAACCCCGATCTCGTGACACATGTAGCGTTACAAGTACTCCATTTTCCTGAAAAGACCAGAAACAGTTTCGTAAAAACAATCAAGTCAGTATTCAGTATAAGAAAGGGCCTAGCCGGATCAGTACCCCCAATTTGCCTCCCCAACCGCATTGCGCATGCGTCGCGCCAGCAGTCTCATTAGACGTTGATCAAGCGCTTATTTGAAATGATTAAATATGCAAATCAATTTTTGACAATATATAATTATTATAAAGTACAAACAAATATTATGAATTATTTAGAATTTACATTAGTGAAAAAAGTCTTCCTTTTTTTAAAATTTAAAATCAATAATGAATTTTTAAATAGTAATATTAAATCATTAACTTAACTTTCATTCTAAAACATTATTTTGTGATCTGAAAATTAATTTAATTAAGTCTACGATGATGATTCATTATAAAAAATTGATTTACACATTTATTAACTTCAAAAAAGCGCGCCGTATACAGCCAATGAGATTGTTGATGCGACGCATGCGCACTACAGTTGCGGAACCGAATTGGGAGCACTGAGCCGGATAAGTATGTGAAAAGTGCCCTTGAGCCTTATCCAACCAGACTTAGTGCTATGTATACATCATAAAAAGAAAACTCTTTCTTGAAATGTACATCCTTTCAACCTTGAAGATGACCTTTCAAGGTCAAGCTAACGGTTTTCCAGCTTTTTGCGTATATCTCGGATTGTTTTTGACGGACATTAATCAGCCTGGGGTCAAATTAAAGATCACTTAAAAATACATATAATGCATTTTTTCAACCATTTTTGGTGCGAAATTCAAATTTTAACAGACACTCAAGTATTTTAAGTCGAACTTTTTCGAAAACGAAAATACATACATTAGCGCAAAAATGCATACAGCTTGCTTACATATCAAGTTTTCATTATGAATTTTTTGAGAATTTTTGAAGTGGTGGAACATGGTAGAAAAAATTTAAGAACATACTTTCATACGAATATCATCTAGAATGTTCACTGACACTTACAACATATTTTTTGTTCTATTTACGTTAATGTTGAGGCTTATGTTTTTCATGCTTGTATTCAGTTTGCTCAACATTCTTTGCAAGTCTTCGAATGACTCTGCCATAACAACCTTATCATCTGCGAACGCTAACCCACGCACCCTCACTGTCCCGAGATTCTCACCTTTTTCGTCGAACAGGACCATTCTTAGGCACTGTTCCATGTGAATAATTATTTTAGAAAACATTTTTAAAAATACCATTTTTAGCATGAATTTTACATAAAACTGCTACAAGCATGAAGAACATGGACCTCAAAATTAACGTAAATAAAACAAAAAGTATGGTCTTTGAGGGAAATCATAAATAGTATATTACTCATGAAATTCGTAAGCACCAGTGGCCTTATAGACTGCGAAAGATATGGCAATGAGGAGAATTTCGTGTAGAAAAATATTTTGTCAGTGTCAGAAATTTCGGGAACATTCTAGACCACTATTTGTCATGCAAATGGTTAAAAACTCATTTGTGTAATTTTTTTAATAGTCATGTAAGGTCTTCGAAGTCCGATATTCGTATGAAAGTACGTTTTTCAATTCTTTTACCATGTTCCATCACTTCAAAAATTCTCAAAAAATTTATAATTAAAACTTGATATGTAAGCAAGCTGTGTGCATTTTTTCGCTAACGCATGTATTTTTGTTTTCGAGAAAATTCGACTTAAATTATGTAAGTGTCTGTCAAAATTTTAATTTCGCGCCAAAAATGGTTGAAAAATATATTTAATGGATTTTTAAGAGATCTTCAATTTGACTCTAGGTTGATTAAAATTCCTCAAAAACAATCCGACATATACACAAAAAACGGGAAAATCATAAACGTGACCTTGAACGGTCATCTTCAAGGTTAAAAGTTTATTTGTGTAACGTACGCGTAGGACCGAGTCTGGTTGGATAAGGATCAAGGGCACTTTTCACGTACTTATACGGCTAAGCCCTTCGTAATATATATTAGGTCTGCCCGGAAAGTATCCCACCTTGTGCTCTAACTTTGTACCTATTTTTGCTATTATAAAAAACATGTATTTATCATTTAGTGGGGACCACTTTGGGGCCCTTACTAAGTGACGCGGACCAGCGAATCTTCAGCAGTGTTTCCAACGAGGATCCGGAGCAGCAGTGCGCATACGTGAAGAAGGGGTTGTCATTGGTAGAGAGAAGAGAATCATGAGCTATGCTCTTAAATCTCTATTTTGCACCAATGACAAGGTTCTGCTTGACGAGTGCGCAGCAGTGCAACGGCCATCGTTGCGAGCACTGATCCTTTAGTCGACCAGTGGACGCAGTTGCGTAGGCGTCTAACCACGTACGCGTCGCATTTCAGGATGACGGAACGCACCGAACAAAGAGTGTGCATTAAACTTTGCTCATCGTTATTATTCGGAAAGTGTATGTTGATGAGTCTAAGAATTCTACTCAAATTAAAAAGTACTTCAGGTGATATAAAAGTGGTCGCACATCAGTGGAAAGTGATCCTCGCTCTAACAGGCCCGTAACGGCTTAAGCACCTCAAAATGTAGAACGAGTGAGAATATTATTTAATGGAAATCGTCGCTTAATAGTGGGAGAGATAGAGAAAGACCTCGGGATTCCAAAAACTATTGTTTCGGAAATTGAGAGCTAAGATTTGGCCTGATCTGGTGAAGCACGGCCTGGCACAAATTCGACAGCCCCCCCTCCCTTGAAATGCGTACAGTGTACAGGTATACTAGTATGTTTTCCTTAGAAGCAAATTAAGATTACCAGCAATCCATTTCCCTCGACGACAATCCTCCGATGTCGCTGGTTTATTTTTCAACCTACAATCTCCAGGAATCGAACAGGAAACTTTTCGGCTTCTTCTGCCAAGTTGACACACACCCCACTTTGAGACGATCCACTTGGGCTTAGTAGTGTATAAAGAATTTTCTGGATTTTCCTCAACAACGTTATCGAATTCGAGAATCTCAGGCTCCTCCGATGTGACGCTATCAACAATTGTTATGCCGTCCTGATCACTGGATGTAATATTGTAGAAAGCACCGTATCTATCTTCTGAGTAGATAATGAAAGGAATTTCAGAACTGGATCCACAAGCTGGCAGATTTGGGCATGGTTCGACTTCTTCGGGTCGAGCATCTTTGTCGCAATCTCGATCGGGCAATGCAAGGTCCGTGCTATCAGTATCTTTTCCAGATGAAACACACATGACGGATCTTTTCCGCAAGGCTCCCTCTCCACAGGTGACTGGACACATCTGCCAGGGTCCAACCCACCATCTGTGTTGGCGAGAAAACCATAAAGAATGTAGGAGATTAACTAGTTGTCTTTTAACAAATCTAAAAATTAGTTAAAGTAGGCGGCATTCGTCTAAAGAAAAGGGTTTCGTCTTGTTATCTGCCATACTTTTTAAGAAAGGCTCGATCTCGGCGTGTCCAACTAACACGGTTCCATACCCGAAGAAACCAAATAAAAAGGTGCTAACTCGTGGAGGCCAAATGAAAAGGTGCTACAGAGTTCAGGACGCTGAAGTCTGCAATACAATTTATATGCGATTTAGAAGCTTCGAGAGTTCGCCACGCGAGCTAGCACCTTTTCATTTTTCCTCTACGAGTTAGCACCTTTTGATTTTGTCTCTCCGAGATGGTACCTTGTCATTTGTGCACGCTGATCTACATTTTTTTGTAATAAGCCAAAGGGGTTGGTCAGAGCCCTC
Source organism: Andricus grossulariae (assembly GCA_011634705.1). Lineage (NCBI taxonomy): Eukaryota > Metazoa > Arthropoda > Insecta > Hymenoptera > Cynipidae > Andricus > Andricus grossulariae. The sequence goes on from JAABKJ010007545.1 coordinate 161,909,020, forward strand.
ACCGAGGAGTTTCGTAGGCTACAGGATTCGAGAGTCATTCCCAACTCTGAAGAACCCAACTTCCTCAGTTTCTTATTCTTTACCACTGTTATGGAAAAGTAATATTACATAGCAAATTTTATTCTTTATTGCGATCCTACATGCCAAGAGCTTTAATTTGAGCCATCTCCGAGGAAAATGAGACTAAAAGAACTTTTCGAGATATCAATGTTCAACATTTTTTTTCGTCAATTTTCAGAGATGTTTCGACGTTTTTGAGTACATATCGAGTTCTAATTGACCGATTTTCTGAAACAAGCACTTAAATTGAAGGCAAACGAATCCTGTTTAGTTTGCCACCCTAAAGTTTTCAGATCGGCCCAGTAGTTTAGATGCTAGCGAGTTTAGTAAGTTGGACAAGTTTTTTTTTGGCAAAAAGCGATGTCGACAATTCACATATCGTCTTGGAAAGAATAGAAATCGAAAATATTGGCCGACTCATTAAAATCGCTAGCATCCGAACTACTGGGCCGATCTAGAAACTTTAGGATAGAAAGTTGTAGAGGATTCAGATGCCTTCAAATTGAGTGCTCGTTTAGGGAAATCGGTCAGTTAGAACTCGAGATATACTCCGAAATGTTGGAACAACTCTAAAAATTGGAGAAAAAAAATTGAACATTGATAGCTCGAAAACGCTTCCATAAAAAAAATGTGAGTGTGATTTTCGTGTTTAGTGGGCTAAAATACATGGGAAAATCATAGTGAAATATGGTGGGCAGAATCGCTGTAAACTGGTGTAATTTATAAGATTATAAAAACTATTGATGAATTGCATTAATTAATAATTTCACTGTGAATCTAGATTAGGGCGATTCAGAAATATATTGGAGTTTTTTTTAATCTAGAGGGCAAGGCTCCCCATTTGGTGAAATTCGCGAAGAAAGAAATTCCTGTTTTTCCCAAGTCAGTAAATATTTAAATGAGAAAAGCTCAGTTTTCGAACAAATAAGAGAAACAACTATTTGATATTATTTTTTTGCAAATTGAATTTGAGGCACTTTTTAAGAAATGTTCAAGGAGTAACTCGCACCTCATAAATTTTAAATTTGACGCCCCAAGCCTTTTGTATCGTGCCCGGAAAAATCCAGAAGAAGAGTTTCAGTTAAAATTCATGATATTCGTTGGAACAATTTTTTTAACGATTAATAATTGTTTCCATTTCTGTTTTCATTCCAAATCAAGAGAAGTTTTCATTTTCTTGAATTAATGACGCACTTAATGAAGTTAGGAGTAATATTTTTTGTTGGAGACATTTCATAATTGTTTAAATAATTTGCATTTTTTCAAATACATTTCTCAACTAAATCATAAAAAGTTAGGATTTTCTAGAAGAATCACATACTTAACGGATGATAGGATTAATATTTTTTCTTTAGGACATTTCTAAATTCTTAAACAATCAATAATCATTCAATTCTGATTGTTTATGGGAAAGGTGGAGAAAATTCTAGTTTTTTTAACCTTTTACACCATGTTGGAAAAAGAATGGAAAAAATTATAAAGTCTTTAAACAATGGAAAAATGCCTTTAACAAATCAATTATTCTCAACATTCACTTCCTGTGCCATTAATCACAAATAATACTAACCTTTTATGATTTACAGGGAAAGCAAATTTCTAAAAAAATATGAATTGTTTAAAAAATTTTAAATTAGTTAAAAGACACCTATAAACTTGCCACTTATTGAATACAACAAAATTCATGCGGAAAAAATGCAAAAAAGTCCGCCTCAAGCATGAATTTTACGCCAAATTTGCTATTTTGCATTTTCGGAGCATTTTCCGGGCTCAATACAAAGAGGTTGAGGCATCGAATATAAAATCCATGGGGTAAAATTTATTCCTTGAACATTTCTTAAGAAGTGACTGAAAATAACTTTATGAAAAGTTAATAGAAAGTAGTTGTTATTGATAAATATTTAAAAAAATGATATTTGGTTTTCCGGGAACCTAACAGAATGGGGTGGGGGGGAGTCTTGCTCTCTGATGAAAAAAATATATTATTGGATTACCCTAATATAGATATAGATAGTTTCTTCAGCCAGAAAGCGGCTGTCCTTTATGCCAAAATGGCGGCTCAAAAACTTATCTATGTATAGATAAGGTTTTTTCGTCAGTTTTCTTGTCATTGGTTGGTTTCCGTAGGATAGGTGGGGTTCTGAAAGATAGATGGAATCCCAAGGGATAAGTTGTGTCCCGTATGGTCCTGAAGGAAAGGGTGGGTCCCTGGGTAGATTCAGGGTCCCGAGAGATAGGTTGGATCTCATTGGTTAGGTCGGGTTAGAGCGATAGGTGGGATCCTATAGATTAGGTTCGGTCCCATGTGTTAGGTTGGGTTCCGTAAGATAAGTGGGGCCCCAAGGGATATGTTGTGTCCCATATAGTCCTGAAGGATAGGGTGGGCCCCTGAATAGATTTGGGGTCTCGAGAGATAGGCTGTCTGTGTCCCATTGGTCAGGTCGGGTTAGAGCGATAGGTGGGGTCCTATAGATTAGGTTCGGTCCCGTGTGTTAGGTTGGATTTCGTAAGATAAGTGGGGTCCCAAGGAATAAGTTGTGTGTCATTTAGTCCTGAAGGATAAGGTGAGCCCCCGGGTAGAATTGGGATCTCGAGAGATAGATTGGGTTCCGTTGGTTAGGTCGGGTTAGAGCGATAGGTGGGGTCCTATAGATTAGGTTCGGTACGTGTGTTAGGTTGAGTTCCGTAAGATAAGTGGGGCCGCAAGGGAAAGGTTGTGTCCCATATAGTTCTGAAGGATAGGGTGGGCCCCTGAATAGATTTGGGGTCCCGAGAGATAGGTTGTATCCCATTGGTCAGGTCGGGTTAGAGCGATAGATGGGGTCCTATAGATTAGGTTCGGTCCCATGTGTTAGGTTGGATTTCGTAAGATAAGTGGGGTCCCAAGGAATAAGTTGTGTGCCATATAGTCCTGAAGGATAGGGTGGGCTCTTGGGTAGATTTGGGATCCCGAGAGATAGATTGCGTTCCGTTGGTTAGGTTGGGTTGGAGCGATAGGTGGGGTCCTATAGATTAGGTTCGGTCCCATGCGTTAGGTTGGGTTTCGTAAGATAAGTGGGGTCCCGAGGGATAATTTGTGTCTCATTAGATAGGAGGGGTTCAAGGGATAGGGGTCCCGAGGGTTAAAGTGCGGCGAACGGACGGTCACCCAATCGAAGCTATATAACCGTTTCACTCCGGGGCTACGAATCCCTAAAAATTGAATTTAATTACTAGACATACCTTGCTGGACAGGGTTTCGGATTACATTCTCGATCAATTGGTTCAGGTTTAGTTGTTTCATTACAAAATTGATCCTCGACAATTCCGCTTTTGACTTCATGACAAAAAGCACGTGATGTTTGAACGCCTCCTCCACATGTTACTGTACACAAGGACCAATCAGAAAAGATCCAGGAATACTCTGGTGTATAATCGGCTTCCTTTTTAGGCACAGTGTACTCGTATTTTAACCCAAAGTTTCGATAGTGTCCTCTGTAAATCAACTGAAAAATAGAAAACCAAAATAAAAAAGCGAAGAATTTTCAAAAGGGAGCTCATCAAAAAGGATAAGAGCACTTTAAATTATTCGAGATCTCGGTTGAGTTTTCTTAAAATAAACTCACATAGATGGCAATATCTTCCTTGATCGGTCCTGGAATTCTGACCTTCTCTTTGTCATGATCGCGTTCGTATAGTGCAGGAGTGCCAGCAACCAGATACTCTCCAGCCAAGGTGATCTGCCTGTCCAAATAAGATTCAGAGCTGAATTATATGCAAGGCTAAATTATATAACTTCTGGCGATTCTCTTTCTTAGATAAATTATTAATATTCGGCTGTTAACGAGAAGCAATCGAACTCGAGGAACCTGAATATCAAAGGTCTTAGCAATGAGATTGAAATGGATACGAAAATAGGAATTAAAAAAAAGGATTTTATATTGAGAGAAGGATAGAATAGGATAAACGGGGATAAGGAGCGGGAGATAGAGGTAGATAGAAATACTAAGATTCAAAAGGATAGCGGTAATTTATATAGTAGAAGAGAGATACAATGATTTACTTGGATATGAAAATAGAAATTGAAAAAGATGGAAAGAATTTCAGATTGACTAAAGGATAAGAAGAAATAGTCGTGGATACGCAGAGGATAAATTTTGATAGAAAAACAGATATTGAAATGGATAAAGGTGATTTTTATTTCAGGAGAAATTGAAAAGGATTAACATGGGTAAGAAACTAGGGATTGGAAAAGATAAGCAGGATGGCATGTCCGTGCTAAGTTTCTAGAATGTTCTCGAAAGCTCTGGATTACGTCATCAAATTTTATTGTGCAGTTATGAGAAACGAAGGTTGCGTAAACAACTTCAAGGTTATTTATGATCTCAATTAGTATAGTTTATAGAAAAGAAGGATTATTTATTGCGCAATATAATTTGATGACTTCATCGGAACCCTTCGAGAGCATTCTCGAAACTCAGCCCAGACATGAACTCCCCTGCCCATCTACTAAAACGACTCAAATGGATAGAAACCCTATCCATTTACTTCCAGAGAAGGGTTGATGAATACGTGTGCTGAGCATGGAGACGTTCCAAATGATCGCAGAAGTCGATTATCATTCCACTTTACAAGGGAAATGGTGATGAAGGTAACTGCACTAATTATAGAGCTATCAGATTACTAAGTGCCACAGGCAAAATATTTACCACAATACTTATTGGTAAGGTCATGGAAATAACAAAAAGAAAGATCTAGGGAGAACAATGTGAATTAATGCCAGGAACATCATGTGCGGATCAGATATCTAGTTTAAGATAGATCACAGAAAAAATTTGAGAGCAGACTAAAAAGCTTTCTGTGCATTTTTTGAGTTGGAATTCGACAAGGTGGATAGAGTTCCACTTTGGGAAGGTCTGGAAGCGTCAACGGTTCGCTTCTTAATGCAATGAAAATAATATTTGAAGGTAGTAAAGCGAGTGTAAGGGTAAATCGACAAATGATTGATTGTTTTGAAATTAGGCGGGGCGTTAGGTAAGGACGCGATGCGTGAAAGTAAAAGAGGTTTGTTGAAACAGTTTGGTCATATTGAGAGAATAGATCAAGGACGTTTAACGAATCAAGTGTATTCAGATGAAGTGGATAGTAGCATACCCAGAAGTAGACCAAGGAAAAAATGTGGGAATACGTGAATGAGACGTTAACGCAAAAAGATATGAGGAGCCATAGAAATACAAGAGCTTGCATGAAAAGATGTATGGATATGAAGAAAGGAAAAGATATATGCCAGGATAGGGACGTCTAGAGGAAAAATTGTCTATAAGAAATATGTGACGAAGTGTCAGGGGTGCGATAGATACTTGAAATGAAAGATCTTGGTTACTCGTGGGCCCTCTTGGAGACTATTTCTCAGTAGATATTGTTTGGGCTGAAGTGGACAAATCTTCCTATCTGCTTATTAGTCAGTTGTGTTTATGTGTGAATCCTGGTGTACGATGCTAGAGAGATTGATCAGCGACCCGGATCGGAAGCGGTGTTTGGGACGAGTTGTTTGAATAAGAATCATACTACTTCTAGATTGATTTAAAATCTATCTTCTCCTGTGCATCCATTACTTACCCTTACAAAAGTTCTTTAATCCGCGGTAGTGTAACGAGCCCAGAACTGTACGAGTTTACGCTTACCCCGAAAGAGACTTGGCTTAACGATATAATCATCAAGAAAACAGTTAACTTAAGACACGTACCGCTTTCCGTTGAGGAAATATTCATTTGAATTAGGAACTCCGATCCCAATATAATTTTTACTGTTTCCTACTTCCTCAATTTTTATGTTCCTTGATCCCGCAGGAATGATGATTACTTCTTTGTATCCTGGTCCTTCGTTTTTGTCGTAAAGACCACTGGTGGTTTCGCATTGGGTTCCATCGCCGTGACAAATTCCACAGCGATCTTCAGTGGCATCTGAATCGACTCGCCAGTCACAGCCAACCTTCTATGCAACGAAACATAGAGCCGACGACAGTGTTAGAGAAATTCGTCTTACGAGGCGCGATCAAATGGTTCCTGGAATTTTTGTATTTCGCGCTATGCCATATTGGATGTGCAGTTTGTTTTTTACAGTCAACTAAGTAAGGCGCATCATGGTTTACCCTGGTATTTTTTAATTTTGAAAATAAGAATTATGTGTTTAAAGTAAAAGAAGCAGTAAGCTGTTGGAAATATTGAGCCAGCTTACACCGTACAATAGTTGCAGGCTTAAATTGCTTGTGTGGAGATAAGCGTAGCTGAGGCCTAACTCTGGTGCATGGAAGGGAGTAGAGAGCAAGCGTCCAGTCTCTCTCCCTCTCATGCACCAAGGTTACGTCTCAGTTACGCTTATCCCCACTCTGCCCCCACTTAATCAGTTTAAGCCTGCGAATAGCGTACCGTGTAAGGAGGCTCATTAAAGAAGACTTTTGGCAAGTCTGCTATGAGAAAAAGAATTTATTGTTTATGACCAGAAGCGCTCTGATGATCCAGGAACAAAAATATGTACGGTCTATTTAGATCGAATCTCGATACATCAATTTTAGAAAAAGCTCTTTGATTTTTAGTTGGCCCCTTGTTTTTATTACACATACGTGGAAAATAACAGACAGATTTAGTAATCATTTGAATTCTCTTAAATTCTTTTAATTCCTTTAAATCCTTTGAACCCCTCGGAATTATATGAATTTGGTTAACTCCTTGCATTCCTTCAATTTCCTACATTTCTTAAATTTCTTGAATTTTCTGAAATCTTTAAATTTCCTGCATTCCTTGGAAATTCTGAATTCCTTATACTCCTGAATATCCCTTAGTTTTGTTAGTTCTCTGAAACCCTTGATTTCTCTGAATTCCCTGAACTCCTTGAGAATTTTGAATTTCTGAAATTCTTTGAATTCTTTAAATTCCCTAAATGCTCTAAAATATCTGAATTCTCTCAAATCATTTAACTCCTTGAATTTTCTGAATTCCTTCAATATAGCAAATGCTCGTAAATCCCTAAAAGCATTTGAATTCCTTGAATTTTCTGAATTCCTAGAATTATCTGAAATCCATGATTTCGCTGAATTTCCAAAAATCCTGGAATATTCTGGATTTCCTGAATTCTTTGAATACTATGAATTCCTGATATTCTTCGAATTCTCTCATTTTTTTAATTCTGTTGACGCTCTGAATGCTCTGAATTCACTGAAATCCTTGTATTCTCTGAATGGTCTGAGTTCTCTGAATTTTCTGAATTCCTTCAATTCCATAAATTTATTGAATTTTCTGTATTCTTATAAATCTCTGAATTCCTCAAATTCTCTGAATTCCCTGATTTTCCTCAATTCTCTGAATTCCTTGTATTTGTTGAATGTTTTGAGTTTTCTGAATTTTCTGAATTCCTTTAATTCCATGAATTCTCCGAATTCTTATAAATCTCTGAATTCCTTGAATTCTCTGAATATCCCTATTCTCAGAATTTCCCGAATTCTTTGAATTCTCTTAATTCCCTGATTTCCCTTAATTCTCTGAATTCCCTGAATTCCTTGAATTCTCTGAATTTTTTGAGTTCTCTGAATTTTCTGAATTTCTTCAATTTCTTACATTCTCTGAATTCTTTAAATTCCCTGAGAATTAATTACTAAACCTGTCTGCTGTTTGCCGCTTACGGGTACTGAAACGGGGAGCCAACTCAAAAAGAAGAGTGTTTCTATTAGACGACCAACTCTAGAGAAGGCGATACCAAAAAACGTGTTTGGAAGTGTTTTGTGTTTTCGAAAAACGGTTGTATAAGTCTCTGATATCCTGTGGGGACTGCTTGAAAAGGAACCATATTAATACTGATGAATGAATAATTTTTTTTTTAATTCTGGAACTATTTGATCACACCTCGTACGTCGCTATCTTGATATTTGAAAGCTAGATAATAAACAAGTAAAATTCAAGTACTATCTTTTGATATAAATCTAAATTTGAATTACCCTACAAATTCCAGCGATGCACATGTCTCTGGAGCCGACATTGCAAGGTGTTCCATCGAGCGCAGCTTCCCCCCATGGAACTATAACTCTTTCTTCCGTATCAGTACAGTACAGCTCGCAAGGTTCCGCTGAACGATTCAAGCGTTTAGACATTTTTTATCTCTCACGGTATCCACATCGTGATTTGTGACTGGTGTTTGAAAATATCTCGCTTACTTTGATCGAAGTAGGGCAGCCAGGTGTAGTTCTTCCCCTTGTACTCCTTTCCATTATAGTCGCTGCATTGAACGCTCCTGAAACTCGGTGCACCATCGGGACAAGGTTCGATATTGCAGATTTTGTATCGACGTCTCTTACCGATACAGAATCTTCCTCCATAGGCAGGCTCGGGATGATCGCACTTTCTTTCCATGACTGATACTCCAGCCCCACAGCTTCTGGAACACTCGCTCCAGGGGCCCCACTCGCCCCATCCACCATCAATTTGAGTTGGTTTGTCCATGACCGGGACGCATTCTTGATTTTGGCACCACTATAACAATATGATTCTTAAACATAGTGAAAACATAGTTCAATTTAATTTTCGCATCAATTAATTCATATTACTCGAATTTGCGGCTTTTTTGTTATACCCCGATTGAGTTCAACCCAATGGTGGTGAGAGCTAGGGATGGCCAAGTCGATTCCGATTCCTTCGGAGAATCGATTCTTGGCGTCGATTCTTCGATTCTTTGGAATCGATTCTTGGTTCTAGGTAATCGATTCTTCGAAGGAATCGACATCGATTCCGAACACAGAGTTAAGACAAAATCCCCCCCCCCCGGGTAAGTAACGTGGCCCAAAGTTCTCTCAAAACCGGGGAAATGGGGCGATTTTTCACGAAAATAGGGGAATAATAGGGAGGGGGGGCGTAAATTCTTTTGAATGAAATTAATGTAAATACCGCATAGTGAATTGAATATGAAACGCTTCTAATTACGAAGATTGCAACTAGAAATATATGGTATTTGCAACAAAATAATTAAATTTTCAACCTACAAAGGTGCATTTTCAACCGAAGGGTCGAAATTTTCAAACCAAAAAGATTAAAATTAAAAAATCAGTTGAATTTACAAGCCAAAAAGACTAAATTTTTAGAAGACAGTGAAATTTTGAACCCGTAAAGTTAAATTTTCAAGAATTAATTTCTTTTTCAACCCAGAAAGATAACTCTTCTGCCATAAATGATAAATATTCTATAAAAGTGAAAGATGAATTTCGAACAAAGTAATTAAATCCTAAGCCAGATAGATAAAGTTTTAATCTAGACCGATCAATTTTAATGAAGCAGTGGAATTTTCAACTGAAGAAAGATTTTTTTTTACCGAAAATATTATTTCCAAAATTTTTAGTTTAAAAAATAAACTTTAAAAGTAAACGATCTTCCAACCTGTTAAATCAAACCAAAAAAAGACAAATTTTTTACCCAACTGTTCACTTTTCTACGATATTGTTGAATTTTTAAGCCAAACAGACGAATTTTCTACAAAACAGGTAAATTTTTAACTAAAATGATCATTTGATTCTAGCAATATTTTAAATAGTAGGATCCCTTCAAACCAAGCAGTTGATTTTTGTTTAAAAAAATACATATTATCAACAAAATAGTTGAATTCTCAACCAAAACATATTAATTTTCAACCAAACAGTTGAATTTTCAAAGAAAAAGGATGAATTTTCAACCAAGAAGGAAGAATTTCAAACCAAGAACAATCACTTTTCTACTATACAAGATGAATTTTCAATCCAAAAGGACGATATTTAAAAAACCCGTTTAAATTTCATCCTAAAAAGATGACCATCAAAACAGTTGAATTTTCAATCATAAAAAGTGTAACCAAGTTGTGGAAATTCTCAACCAAAAAAGATTTAATTTGAACCAAAAGCTGTTGAATTTTCAAGCAAAAAAAAACAATTTTTCGAAGACAGTTGAAATTTGAAACCCAAAAATTGAATCGTCAACAAAAAAGTTCATTTGCAACCCAGAAAGATGAATTTTCTGCCACAAATGATGAATTTTCTACCGAAAAATGAATTATAAACCAAATAGTTGAATTTTTAACTTAAAAATACTTTTCTTGAACCGAAATAGAATTTTTCAAGTTTTTAGTTTGAAAAAATAAATTTTAAAATATGTAGGAATTTTCAAGCTCTCAAATCAAACAAAAAAATACGACTTTTCAATCCAATAGTTTAATTTTCTACCCCACTAATCAATTTTTAAGCTAAACAGTCGAATTTTCTACAAAACAGACCAGTTTTCAACCAAACAGTTACATTCTTAACCAAGAAGGATAAATTTTCAATCAAGGAAAATACATTTTTAAACAAGAACGATGACTTTCCTACCATAAATAATGAATTTTCCACCAACAGACAAATTTTAAACAAAAAAGTTGAAGTGTAAACTGAAAAGCTTTTTTTTTAGTGAAAAAGAATGAATTTTCAAATAAATTGGTAAACAAATACTGAATAAGAACAAAAATAATGCATGTGTTGCAAATATGAAATACGAAAAATTAAAATTAATGGTGATTATAATAAATAAAAGGGCAAAAATTTATTTCAAACAAGGTCGAAAAATGTAGTTTATTGGACAAGAATTTAAGGAGATTGGTCAGGTAGTTAGAAAATAGGCGGGAATTTAGGGAGGTCAGTACTAAGGCGAACTTATCGTCATTTAGGGAGGTGAGGTCGGCACTTAAAGAGTTAGTGGCCATTAAAAGGGTTAGCAAACAGCTAAGGAGGTAGCAGGTATTTAGGGAGGTAGCGGGAATTTTCAGAGTTTGGCCGGGCAATAAGAAATGTCAGGCGGGCATTTAGGGAGGTAGCAGGCATGTAAATAGGTCAGGTGGGCATTGAGGAACGTTGAGAGCATTTAGGAAGGTAGAGAGCATTTAGGAAGTTCAATTTGGAACGTAGGGAGGTATCCAGCATGCAGAAAGATCGAATGGGTATTTAGAGAGGTCATGCGGACATTTAGGGAGATGGAGGGCATGTAAATAGGTTTTACGGGGATTTAAGATTGTCGGGTAGGCATTAATGAATGTGCCGAATATTGAGGAAGCTCAAACAGGTACTTCGGGAGGAAACGATTATTTCCGACAGACAGGTGGACATTCAGGGCGGTAGCAGGAATTTAGAAAAGCCGGCTCGTTTTTTAAAAATATCCGGTGGTCATTTTGGGAGCAAGAAAGGAGGATAGGTGGACATAAAGGGGGGCACTAGGAATTAAGGGAGGTTGTTTATGCATTGAGATATGTCAAACGGGCATTTGGGGAGGTATGGGACATAAAACTATGTTAAGCGGGCATGTATGTTCAGCTACAGAATGTTGGTACGACTCGTACTGAGCGATCAATGCTTCATTGGTGGTTGCTATAGTCCATCCTCTTCTTATGACCGAACCTGTGCTTTCTGATCCTCATATCTTCAGTCTGCTGACCAAAGGAGGTAGACGAAACCCTTGGCGGACGATCGCTTTTGTTCGAGGCTCTCCTTTTCCTCTATAGAATATCTATCCTATACGACAACATGGTACTTTCAGCAATATTGCTACCCTTTCGACCATCTCAGAGCCTTTACGAGCTGTCTTCAAGATTATTGGAATACTTGTACATTGACAACAAGTTCAGCAGCTTGCTTACTGGTCACAAAAAAGATTCAGCGACATTCCAATCACTCCCACGTTTCTGATTAATCGATGAGGGTTTATCGATAGTAGCCACCTCATGTCATCCGCTAGGAATAGCTCTACTTAGTTTGTTGAAGTGGTGTCGAGAGAACCTTGGAAATAAGAGATTGAGGCGATCAGAGAGAGCAGAAGTTTTTAATCCAAATTATTTTGTAAATATTGAAAAAACACTGAACAAGCTGTTACTAGATGTTGTGGCATCTCATACTGAGCGATCAATAGTTTATTAGCGGTTGCTATGGTCCATCTTCTTATGACCAACCCTGTGCTTTCTGATCCTCATACCTTCAGTTCGAGAACTAATTAAGGTCCAGGAAACCCTTGGCGGACGATGGCCTTCTACTCGAGGCTCTCCTTTTCCTTTGTAGAATGTCTATCCCACACGACAACATGGTACTTCCAGTCATATTGTTACCCTTCAGCGTTCGACCATCCCAGAGTCTTTACGAGCTGTCCTCATGATATCTGGAATAATTGTACATTGGCAACAAGTGCAGCAACTTGCTTACTGGTCACAAAAAAGATACTGTGACATTCCGATTGCTCCCACGTTTCGGATTAATCGATGAGGTTTTATCGATGGTAGCCACCTCATGCCATCCGCTAGGAATCGCTCTACTTAGTTTGTTGAAGTGTTGTCGAGAGAACCTTGGAAATAGGAGATCAAGGCGATCAGAGAGGGAGAGCAGAAGTTTCTAATCCGAAATACTTTGTGAATGTTTAAAAGACACTGAACTAGGTGTTAATAAATGTTGTGGCGTCTCATACTGAGCGATCAATAGTTCATTAGAAGTTGCCATGGTCCATCTTCCTATGACCAACCCTGTACTTTCTGATCCTCATACCTTTAGTTCGCAAATCTGCTGAAGTTCCCGGAAACCCTTGAAGGACGATGGCCTTTTACTCCAGGCTCTCCTTTTCCTTTGTAGAATGTCTATCCTATGCGACAACATGGTACTTCTAGCCATATTGCTTCCCTTCAGCTCTCAGCCATCCTAGAGTCTTTACGAGCTGATGTCTTTATGGTATCTGGATTACTTGTACATTGAGAACAAGTTCAGCAACTTGTTTTCTGGTCGCAAGAAGGATGGAGCGACATTCCGATCACTTCCACGTTTCTGATTAATCGATGAGGGTTTATCGATAGTAGCCACTTCATCCCATCCGCCGAGAGTGGCTCAACTTACTTTGCTGCAGTGGTGTCGCGACAATCTTGAAAATAGGAGATTAAGGCGATCGGAGAGAGCAGGAGTTTTCTCCTTCAAAAAAACTTTATAAATGTTTGAAAGACACTGAAATCGTCGAGTGCAGCGACGATTGTAGATGAGTTTGCTAACTTGCAAAACATTTCTCTCTTGACTGGATGGCTCGCTTCAGTAAGTAAAATCGATGATTTTCGAATACTGAAATGGAACAGCAGGAAGTTTTGTGACAGTTGTGGTTCAGAACTATAAAGTTGTTTGGGACCTGGATTAAGGAATGGAAAATAGGTAAACGGAAGAAGAGCAATCCTGAAAAAAGTAATATAATTAAAGAATCCACAAAGATCAATAAAGAATGGTTCGAAGTAATACCTAAAGAAAGATTGTTTTATGAAGGAGAGTTTGGAATTAATATCTGCTTTCTAGAGATTATTAATTAACCATAATAATAATGTACGATATGATTTATTCATTCTTTTTGTCTATACTGAAGCTCGCTTTTCACGTGCTTAAAAAAATTTGTCTTCCTATTTATTAATTTTTTCTATTAAAACATTAACCCCAATTCAACTCAATAAAGATATGAAAGATAAAAAATTTCTTGTTCCAAGCCATAAAAAATACTGACCAAAATGTTAAAAATAAGAAGAACTGTTCCAATTCATAAAAAAAAAATATAAACATAAATTCTCTTTCTCCAAGCTTAATAAAAACTTGGCAAATGCAAAATGTGCATATTCCAATTCATAAATGATTAAAAAAAAATACTTTTTTCAATGTAAAAAAAAAATATACTAAAATTTCCTTACTCTCGATTCATAAAAAGAATAACAAATAAATTCTTTTCATTTGAAGAAAAATATTTAAACTAAAGAATCTGACCCTACTCAATAGACCGGTTTGTTTTCCAACTCTTTTTCTTCTAATTGTATTTTAGTACACCGCAAAATTTTCCCGCCCATGCCAATTCTTCACATTTTTTTTCCTTTTTAAATTTTTGTCTTTTCACATTTTTTTTATTTTTACGACGTTCACATAATGAAATTCAAATTTTTATTTGAATTAATTTTAATATGTGATTAAAGAATTCAAAAGAAAATTTTGGAAAAAATTGAAACTGATTTAGGAATATTCTTCCGTGATTTCGAAATGTTGAAAACAACAAGAAAAACTGTTTGAAATAAAATATCTCCTTCTCCAATTAGAGAAAAAAATATATGAACCAAAATTTTCTTTTTTCTAACTGAATTAAAATATTATACAAAATCTTAAAAATAAAAAAATTCCCTCTTACAATTCAGAAAGAAAATTGAAAATGTTAAACATGAAAAAAAATCCCTCTTATAATGCAGAAACAAAAAATTCCCCGTACTCATGTAAAGAAAAATATCTAAAATAAAGAATCTGACGCCCTCCGATTTAATAAAAATATTAATCATATTGTTGAAAATTTAAAGCCACACACAATTTTGTGAAGTACTTAAAATCATTAAACTCCTTGGAAATTCCTTCAAATTTTTTTAATCTCTTAAAAATTCGTTGAAATTCTTGGAAATACCCCAAAATATTTCAAATATTTTGAAATCTTTTAAAATATCTTGAACTTTTCAAGGTGGTTGGAAATTCTTGGGAATCGTTTAAAATAACCACAAAATCCCTTCAAAACCCTTTAAAGTTCTTGAAATCTAATCGAAATATTTGAAATATTGAAAATTCAAACCATTTTTATAAACAAATTCACAGTTTCGCGACCAGAAAAGATCAATATTCAATTTTAGATATCAACATTCAACAGAGAGGGAAATAGTTACATTTTCGGTAAATAGAAATTAATTTTGGAAAAAAACGAATTTTGAGCAAAATAGTTGAATTTTCAACCAAACAGATGATTTTTCGTCTAAAATTATAAATGATGATAAAAAAAAATTTTTAAAGAAAAAAGTTCAACATTTATTCAAACAGTTGAATTTTTAATCAAATATTCGAATTTTTTACCCAATTGTTGTATTTTGAATCGGAAAAATAAATATTTGACTAAGGAGTTCAATTTTAAACCCTGTAGTTGATTTTTCAAACAAACGAAAATTATTTAAAACCAACATGTAATTGTAAATATCTTAGCCAAAAAAGATTGTGATTAGAAAGAAAGACGAATTTTCAACAAAATACATGAATTTTCGACAAAAAATATAAGATTTCAAAGAGAAATGCAATAGTTAAATTTTGAGTTTAACAAGTTACTCCTAACAACAAAAAATACGAATTATCATGCACTTTCAGTCAAAGAAAAAAGACGAATTATTAACAAAATAGTTTAATCCTCAACAAATAGATGAATTTTCTACAAAGATGATTAGTTTTCTACACATTAGACGAATTTTCAATCAAATTTTGACAAGCTCAAGGTAAAAAGTCGAATGTTTTAAAGAATAGTTGACTTTAAAACCGAAAAAATGAAATTTCCACCAGTTGCATTCAACTAAAAAAAGGAAGTTGTTAACAAAATAGTTGAATACTGAACCAAAATGGTGAATTTTTATGAAATAAGATTAAAAGTCTACCCCAATAGGTGAATTTTTAACAAAATACGTGGATTTTTTACTAGATAGTTTAATTTTTATCGTATAAAAATAAATTTGGAAACAAAGAGGAATAGTTAAATTTTCAGGAAAAAAATGTGGACCAAAAAACAACAATTTCTAACAAAATAGATAAATTTTTATAGGCATAGTTTCATTTTGCACCAAATTAGTGTAATTTTCAACAACAAATATGAACTTTCAACAAAAAAATTCCATTTTCAACAAAATAGTTTAATGTTCTACCAAATCGTGGAATTTTTATACCGAAAAGGTTCATTTTCTACAAAACAGTGGAACTATGAACTGGAAAATATGAAAAAAAAGTGGAATTATCAAACAAAAGTACATAAATTTTCAACCAGAAAAGATCAGTTTTCAATTTTAGATATCAATTCTCAAC
This sequence comes from Andricus grossulariae, assembly GCA_011634705.1. Lineage (NCBI taxonomy): Eukaryota > Metazoa > Arthropoda > Insecta > Hymenoptera > Cynipidae > Andricus > Andricus grossulariae. The sequence goes on from JAABKJ010007545.1 coordinate 161,924,963, forward strand.
CAGAAAAGAGACAGTTACATTTTCAGTGAACAAAATTAATTGCCTACCAAATAAAAAACGATTTTTCAGCAAAATAGTTCAATTTTCCACAAAAAAGCTCTTTTTTCACCTGAAATTATGCATATTAAAAAAATCTGCATTTTTTAGGGAAAGAGTTTTATATTCAACCAAATAGTGAAATTTTCAACCAAAAAGTTGATTTTTGTCGAAATAGTTGAATTTTCAACTGAAATTCACTGTTATTGAGTTAGAAACAAATTAATTAAGAAAAGTCATTGTTTGGGATTGGCAATTTCCAGCTCGTTGAAATTAATAGATTTTGTGTAAAATGTGAGAGACATGAATGTTTGATCACCATCAATTAAGAATAGATGCTTTTTGGTAATTGTTAAAACCATTTTTATAAACAAATTCACAGTTCGGCGGCTTTTCAATTAATAGGCTTAATTTTCGTTTACGGAATCAACTAGCTATGTATTTCCGATGACTCTTTATTGTGATCATTTGCAACTTGACAACAATTATTATTATTTGAACAATTCTAATACACAAATACATTTTGTGTAAATTCTTTGCCGATTGACAACTTTGATTGTTTCCCAAAATCGAGCAAAGAGTCATTGGAAAGACATCCCTAGTTGATTTCGTATACCAAAATTGAGCCTATTCATAGAAACATCTTCAAACAGTGAATTTGTTAATGAAAATTATTTAAATAATGAATGGTTGTTGTCAATTTGCAAAGTATCATAGAAAAGAGTCATCAGAAAGGCATACTTAGTTGATTCCATAGATACAAATTAAGCCTATTCATTGAAAAATCACCAAACTGAATTTCTTTGAAAAAATTGTCTGAATAATAAATAATTCTTGTCAATTTTCCAAGTATCATAATAAAGAGTCATCGCGAAGTCATCCCTAGTTGATTTCGTATATAAAAATTGAGCCTATTCATTGGAAAGTCGCCAAACTGTGAATTATTTTATAAAAAGTGTTTGAACAATTACCAAAAAGCATGTATTCTTGATTAATGTTAATGGAGCACTCATTTTTCTCACATTTTATACAAAATCTATTAATTTTTCAGAATGGTAAAATTAAATTCAGAAAATTTTTTCCTTTATCCTGCAAAACCTACCAAATGGATCTGCGCTTATTTTTGACAATAGGCATAAGGTTGAATACTTTACGGACAGATCTTGTATTGGGATCATCAGCGCCCTTAACTTTGTTGCACCTTTCTTTTGGTTTTATCGAGATCAAGTGTTTTCATTTGGAAACATCGATTTCCTACTCGTGGTTAAACACAAATCTCCCGCTTTAAGAGCAGATATATAAGAGCATAGGGGGAAGGGATTAACGCTAGAGACTCAGAGTGAAATAAACTTTCGTTAGTTCAATATGGCAACGAATGATTTCCAATCCTGGCTCCAAGCCAGAGTCCTTCCGGACAGTTAAACCGAAATAAAAGGTTCAGTATTGAGAATTTGCCGAAAGAAAATGCCCGGTCACGCTCTACCGATCTCGTTTTAAGCAAAGGAATTCCACGAGCGAAGGGACACGCTTTCAGGGTTTATGGTGAACGATAAAACAGCAGGTTCCGGTTCTGGTTATCACGCTCGCGTTGACTTTCATTATCTGATTTTCACGTCTTGACTCTATTCAAACTCCCCTAGCATTACTGGGAGTTTGACTCTATTTATTAGAGCGAAAGGTGTAATTGAGATGTAGTTACAAAGTAAAGAACAGAAGATTCAAATTTCAACAATTCGACAAAGTCCGCGCCGGAAGGCTGCAAAAAAGAGTATCTTAGCTTACTGAGAAGTTAATCAAATTTTCCCTTCCATACCTTCCCTCCCCTACTCCCCCTACTCCCATTATGCTCTTCTTTCTCCTACTTAACTCCGCTCACTTCACCCTTCAGCACCCCCTTCCACAACTTTCTCCTCCTCCCCTCCTCTTATTGCCCCTTTCATCGATTCCCTAGTTATTAGTTCCGTTCCTGTCATACCCTTCCCTAGTCCTTACTTCCCTTCCTACTTTGCCCTTACTTCTGCTACTTCACCTGTCCCAATCACCCCTCACTTCCCCTAGTTCTCCAGGCCTCATTTTCCCTTACTTCCTCTACTTCACCTTCTCTCATTACCCTTCACTTCCCTCAGATTCCTCGATTTTCCTTATTTCTTAACAACTGATAAGAGTCATTTTTAATTACTTCTGTTCTGAAAATAAATATCTTCTCCTTTCACTTCGCTGGGATTTCAACCACAGAACTTCTGATTTCCGGTCAGGTACTTTTCCCATTCAGCTACTAGAGTGATCGAGAGAAGAAACTTTATTTCAAATAATATACGCATTATAATGCTAGATGGTACAAATCGAATTTTTGAAGGAATCTGTATCATCATTAGAGAATAACAGAAACATTTTAACGTTTTTTCCAGACTAGATATTGTTATGAATTAAAAATCATTTATAATTAATTTTTTCTGAAAAAAAGATCTTCTTTCACTCCGCTGGGATTAGAGCTACAGAACTTCTGATTTCCGGTCAGGTGCTTTTCCCATTAAGCTACTAGAGCGATCTAGAGTAGAAACTTTATTTCAGAAAAGATACGCATTATCATGCTAGATGGTACAAATCCAGTTTTTAAAGGAATGTGTATTATCATTAGAGAATAACACAAAAATTTCTACAACTTTTTCAGACTAGACATTGTTATGAATTAAAAATCATTTTCAATTAATTTTTTCGGAAAAAAAAACTTTTTCTCTGACTCCGCTGGGGTTCGAACCACAGAAATTCTGATTTTCGGTCAGTTGCTTTTCCCATAAGGCTACTAGAGAGATCGAGAGAAGAAAATTTATTTAAGAAAATATACGAATTATTATGCTGGATGATACAAATCAAGTTTTTAAAGAAATCTGTATTATCATTAGAGAATAACACAACAATTTTAACGACTTTTTCAGACTAGATATTGTTGTGAATTAAAAATCATTTTTAGTTAATTTTTTCTGAAAAAAAGATATTCCCCTTTCACTCTGCTGGGATTCGAACCACAGAACTTCTTCTTGCCTGTCAGGTGCTTTACCCACTAAGCTACCAGAGAGATTGAGAGTATAAACATTATTTCAGAAAAGATACGCATTATTATGCTAGATGGTACAAACAACATTTTTAAAGGAATCTGTGTTATCATTAGAGAATAATCGGAAAATTTTAACGTCTTTTTCAGATTAGATATTGTTATGAATTAAAAATCATTTATAATTATTTTTTCTGAAAAAAAGATCTTCTTTCACTCTGCTGGAATTCGAACCATAGAACTGAAAATGTCGTTCTCCATCTAGTCTGAAAAAGACGTTAGAAAATTTGCTGTTATCCTCTAATGATGATACAAATTCCTTCAAAAATTTTATTTATACCATCTAGCATAATAATGCATATATTTTCTGAAATAAAGTTTCTTCTCTCGATCTCTCTAGTAGCTTAACGAGAATAGCACCTGACCGGAAATCAGAAGTTCCGTGGTTCGAATCCCACCAGAGTGAAAGCAGAAGATCTTTTTTTTCATAAAAAAATTAATGAAAAGTGATTTTTAATACATAAATCCATCTAGTCTGAAAAAGACTTAAAAATTGTCTGTCATTCTCTAACGATAATTTTTAATTTTAGTTCGAGAAGACATGTGAAAAATGAATATTATTGACACCAAAAAATTTAGCAGTTGCATTTTCAACCAAATAGTGGAATTTTCAAGTCAAAAAGACGAATTTTAATAAGACAGCTGAATTTTCAGCACGAAAAGTTGACTTTTCGAGAATAAAGTTCAATTTCACTCACAGGAGATGAATTTTCGATCCAAAAGGATGAACTTTCAACGAAACAGTTGAATTTTCGACAAAAAAGATAACTTTCTATCAAGTACATGAATTTTCAACAAAGTTTTAATAAATTCAAGCTAAAAAGTCGAATGTTTTAGAAAACGATTGAATATAAAACCGGAAATACGTAATTTCAACTAGTTGAATTCAACTGAAAAAGGGAATTTTCAACCAAATAGTGGAATCCTCAACCAAAATGATTCATTTTTATAGAATAAGATTAAAATTATACCCAAATAGATGAATTTTCAACAAAATACATGGACTTTCCACCAAATATTTTAATTTTCAATTTATAAAAATAAATTTTTAACACAAAAGAAATAGTTAAATTTTTAGAAAAAATGTGTGTTTGGAAAAAAGTGTTTAATTTTCTTAAAAATTGTAGGATTTTCAAGCCGAAAGAATTCATCTTCTACAAAATAGCTTAACTATGAACCCGAAAATATGAAGAAAAATAAATTAAATTCTCAACCAGAGTACTTAAATTTTCAACCGGAAAAGATCAGTTTTCAGTTTTGTATATCAAGATCGAACCAAAGAAGAAATATTTACATTTTCTGTTAACAAAATCATTTCTCAACCCAAAAAAATCGAATTTTCAGAAGAATAGTTCAATTTTCAACCAAAAAGTTGATTTTTGACCAAATAATTGAATTTTCAACTTAACTGGTCAATCCTTAACAACAAAAAAATTAATTGTTTACTAAGTAGGTCAACTTTAAGCCAATTAGTTGGTGTTTCAAAAAAAAAAATTTTTTCAAAGAAACATGTACTACTTAAATTTTTAATTTAAAGGAAAGTTGAATTTTCAACAGAATCTCTTTTAGATCAAAAATAAAATATTTACATTTTCCGAGAATAAAATTAATTCTTATAAAGAAAAAAAAAACGAATTTTCAACAAAATACTTCAATTTTTAACCAAAGAGATGATTCTTTATCTTTAATAACGAATTTTAGAAAAAAATCAATTTTGAAGAAAAGAGTTCAACATTCAACCAAATAGTGAAATTTTCAGCCAAAAAGTTGATTTTTGACCAAATAGTTGAATTTTCAATTAAAATGATAAATCTTCAACCAAAGAAATTAATTGTTTACTGAGGAGGCCAACTTTAAACCAAGCAGTTGATTTTTCAACAGAAAAATGAATTCTCAAAGAAACATGTACTACTTAAAATTGTAACCAAAAGAGATTTTAATTTTAAGGAAAGTTGAATTTTCAACATAATACATGAATTTTCAACCAGAAAATATCAATTTTAAATTTCAGATATCAATTTTAGACCAAAAATAAAATATTTACATTTTCAGAGAATAAACTTAATTCTTAAGCGCATTTTTAGCAAAATGATTAAATTTTTAACCAAAGAGATGCTGTTTTATCTGAAATGACGAATCTTGAAAAAAATGTATTTTGAAGAACTGAATTCAACATTAAACCAAATAATTAAATTTTCAACCAAAAAGTTGACTTTTTGAACAAATGGTTGAATTTTAAACGAAAATGATGAATCTCCAACCAAATAAATAAATTTTTTACTAAGTAGTTCAACTTTGATCCAAGTAGTTGATTTTTCAAGAACAATAAAATTATTGTTAAAGCAACATGTAATAGTAAATATTTCAACCAAAAAATATTTTAATTTGAAAGAAAGACGAATTTTTAGCAAAATACATGAATTTTCAACCAAATTTACGAATTTTTAAACAGAAGACATCAATATTCAATTTTAGATATCAACTTTCATCAAAAAGGCAAATAGTTACATTTCCGGTGAATAAAAATTATTTTCCAAGAAAAACAATGAATTTTCAGCAAAATAGTTGAATTTTCAACCAAGCAGATGATTTTCCGTCTGAAATTATAAATCTTAAAACAGAAAAATTGTTTTTGAGGAAAAAAGTTCAACATCCAACCAAATAGTTAAATTTTCAACCAAGTATTTGAATTTTTCACCCAACTGTTGAATTTTGAATCGAAAAAATACATGTTTTACTAAGTAGTTCAACTTTAACCCATGTAGCTGATTTAAAAAAAAAATAAATAAATAAATAAACATATTTAAAAAAAAAAACATGTAATTGTAAATATCTTAAACCAAACAGATTCTGATTAGAAAAAAAGACAAATTTTAAACAAAATACATGAATTTTCGACCAAAATAGATCAATATTTACTTTTAAATATCGATTTTCAACCAAAAATGAAATTTTCACATTATCTGTAAATAAAATGAATAATCAGCCAAAAACAATCTGAGTTTCAGCAAAATAGTTCAATTTTCTACCAAAGAGATGATTTTGTTACCTACAATGATGAATCTTAAAAAAAAATGAATTTTGAAGAAAAGAGTTCGATTGATTTTTCTTTAATAGCTCAAAAACGAATTGGAATTTTTCGAACAAACAAAATACAGATTATTTATCACAATAAGACACTCATTGGAACATATTTTTTATACCAAGGACTTGTTCCTTATTTTTTACAAAGGTGAAATTGATTTTTTTTTACATTTCTTTTTATGCAGAATTTATTTAATCAGCTGAATATTATTTTAATTATTATAAATTACCTAAAATACAGCACTCCGTCGTCAAAAATGTTGTTTCAAGAAAATGTTGAGACTTGAATAATAGTTTTTACTAAATAATGTACTTTTTTCATAATATAATTATAATAAAGATAGTACAAATATGAAGAAGGCAATAATAAATATACATTTATAAGTTAAATTTTATTATGAATTTTATGATTTATTATATAGTACGCCAAAAAAGTTTTCAGTCATCCATACTCAATTGGAAAGAAATTTAAAGAAAAAAACAACAATTAATTGTTTAAACAATGTCATAAATCTTTTAGCAGAATTCACTTCTCCTTCAAATCATTTAATGTTATGTTTAATTCATGAAATACGATTTTCTAAATATTTTTGGAAAAAAATAATTGTCTGACCAAATTCAGTTTGTTTAAAAAACTAAAAAATGGGTAATATATTCTATCTATACACTATACAGTCAGAGAAATAATTGTATGGGTTCCATTTCATATTATATTTCAAAAGAAAGAAAATTGCTTGAGCAAATACAAATTTTTTAAACAAAGAGAAATCTGTTAAAAATTAAAAGAAATGTATCGAAATTATTTAATTATTCGACAAAGAGTAGCAGAGGATACCACTTCGAGAAAAAAGTAGACATCTCTGGCACAATTTTTAGATATTCAAACAGTGGTTAATTGTTTAAATGATAACATCATGTTTCTTTTTCATTTACCACTCCAAAAAATGGCTAACTATCACATTTATTTCAGGAAATCCGTTTATTCTTTTACATATTTTGGGAAAAAAATACAAGGTATTTTCGGAAGCTTTAAAAAGTTTCGAGTAATTTTAAAATATTTAACATAAATGTTAAGGGAATTTTAAAAGATTGCAACGAATTTTCAAGAGTTCTAACAAGTTTAAAGAGATTTTAAAGAACTTGAAACAGTTTAGGGGATTTTGTAGGTAATTGTTTAAAGTATTTCAAGTGATTTTGAAGGATCAGGAGGGTTTTAGATTATTTCAAAAAAGACAAGGCATTTTCAAAAGATTTACTTAATTTAAAGGAGTTGGAAATTTTTTTGAAGAATTTGAAAACTTCTAGAGTATTTCAAAATATTTCAAGTAATTTTCAGTTGATTTCACAAAATTCGAAATATTTTACAGTGCTTAACAAATGTTCATGGCACTTTCGAAAATTTTACAACATTTTAGGGAATTTAAAAAAAAATGTTAAGGGTTTGAAAAGTTTTAGAGTATTTTAAAAGATTATAAGTCATTTTCGAAAGCTTTAGAATGTTTCAAGTGACCCCAATGATTTCAAAGAACTTGAAAGATTTTAGAGAATTTTTGAAGATTCGAAGGAATTTTGTATTCATTTCAATAATTTGAAGAAATTTCAAAAGATTGAAAATATTATATGATGTTTTGGAAGACTATAAGTCATTTTTGAAATATTTAAATAATTTCAATGCATTTCAAAAGATTTTGAAGGATTTGAAATATTTTAGGGTATTTCAACAGATCCGAAGAATTTTCAATTGATTTCAGAAATTTAATTGGATTTTGAGGATTTAAAAAATATCAAGTTATTTCAAAAGATTTCAACTGAATATATGTATATATATATATATATAATTAAAAACTAAAGGTCAACAACCACCGCAGGGTCCCACTGGGAGCAACTGTCATCTAATAGGAGAATATAACTTTGGTCGATATTGTAGATTTCCATGTTATGTGTGGATTTCTCTTCTCGATCTGTTACCTTCTTCGATGATAATACAGATTTCTAATAAAAATTGATATGAAACATCTTGCTAAATAAAGCGTAAATCAGAAAAAATAATTCTTCCTCTGATCTCTCTGGTAGCTCAGTGCTTAGAGCACCTGACCGGAAATCGGTTGACGTGGTGTTCGAATCCCAGCGGAGTGAAAGGAGAAGATCTTTTTTCTGAATGAAATTTAGTTTAATTTCCAACCAAATAGTTTATTTTTTTACCAAAGTTGTTGCATTTTCTACCAAAAGTAAGGATTTTTGACAAAGTGGTTCAACTTCAAACCAAGTAGTTCATTTTTTACTCTAAATAGATTAATTCTAAGCAAAGCATGGATTAGTTAATTTTTCAACAAATAAAGATTTTTATTTTAAATCAAAAGCAGTTATATTCGATCAAAACAGACGAATTTTCCACAAAATGATTGAACCCTCAACAAAAACGGATTCATTTTTAACCAAGCAGTTGCATTTTTAACCAAAAAGAATGTATTATTAACCAAGAAGATTCATTGTCTACCAAAAATGACGAATTTTTCACGAAATACATGCATTTTTAACCAGAAAATATCAATTTCCAACCAAAAAAACACGAATTTTTAGTAAAACAGTTAAATTTTAAACCAAAGAAATGAAATATAAACTAAAATTATGAATCTTTGAAATGAAAATGGATTTTCAAGAAAATAGTTTAGCGTTCCACCAAAAAGTTGAACTGTTGACCAACTATTTGATTATTTAACCAAGAAGATTGATTTTGTACAGAAAAAAGATGAATCTTTATAATGTGTAATCCCAAGTGGAGGTACAGAAGTAAATGTAATATAAATTTGATATAATAGTGTTGATCATAATGTAGTTAAGTTCGCATTTTAAACAAAATTGATTGCGAAGCACGAGATATGTGATGATAATGTGTTCGTTAAAGACAAAGGAGCTTTAACAAAAGAGAATTCACAATAACCGAAATACAGTTGTTGATGCTTTGACCTTTAGTTTTAAAACGTCTGTGCACAAATGTGGGGGAAGTACAAAGTCCGAGCGCGTAGCGCAAGGTAAATACATTATCGAGCGCGAAGTGCGAGTACAAACAGACGCGCGCCCTAGGCGCGCTCAAACTTGCGAGCCGCGCGCTAGTTTTTATTGTCGCAATAACTTTTCTTAACCTTTTATCATTGATATTTGTTAAAGCTATTATCATTGAATGAATAAAAATAATATATTTTCTTTTTTTTCGGATTTTTAGACAAAAAATGTCTTTCATACTGTGCTATCGTGATCTCCAACTTTGATTTTGTCGGAACAGAATAATTTTTTTGGATCAAACATTTTTTAATTTTCATGCAGCATCCCCATATCTCGGAAGCAAGAATTTGGCAGCAAAAATTTAAAAATTCGTGTTCTAATCGCTATCCAAAGCCTGTTCGGAAACCAATGAAATTTTAATCTAAAATTTCTCGGTCAATTTGCTTGGAATTGGCTACACTTTTTATATTGAACGTTATTTACCCGTACCGAGAAACTCAATATCTCTGAAGCCCAATTTTTTATTTTAATTTTGAACTGAAAATAGAATTTCTTATCCCAAACCGCAGTTAAGGGTGGACCAATTTTATGTTAGTGTCAGTTTGAGATTGTCAATTTTCACATTTGTTTCCTCGAAATTGGATAACTTTTTTTCATGAAACTTTTTTGGTCCCTTCAAATGTTGATAATTCCGGAAACGCCCATTTGTTTTTGTATTTTTTTAAATCCTAACAGTCAATTCAAAATAAACACTTTTTCAACAATGTTTTTAGCGTGGTATTTTTTGACAAAAACGGTTATTTTACACGTCCTTAATATATTTTTGATTATATTTTCTCGCCTTCAAAATAAGATGGGTTGACACATCTGAAAGAGAATCTTTTATTTTCCACTTCTCATTTTTTCCCTACGTATCATGAGTTTTCCTTCACTCTTATGGCATACAGATCAAACTATATTAGCATTTAAAACGAAATGCAACTGCTCTCGGAGGGAAAACGCGTCTGTGAAAAAGTTTTTAACCAACTCGTGACTAACAATAAGCCTCTATGAATCTACTTGGATTCAATTCTCCAGATGTGAAAAAATATCCGCTTCTCAAGTGCTGATAGCAATCTAAACTGACTAGTAGAACTTTTCAATAGACTTTAAATTAGATGTAAAGTCTTTGTTCATGAGGTAAGATATCGCTTCGTATAGTTAATTTGAACCTTTCAGTGGTGTGAATGATAAATACAAATAGTTCAAAATTTTCGTCGGTCGCCAGAAGCACATGTTGGAAAAATCAAGTATTAAAAATTAAAATGTTTTCAAACCTAATCGTTCCAAATTGTGCAGTTGAAAAACTAAAAGATTTTAAAATAAGTTTTTAATATCCAGCTTCAAATCTTTAAATATAAATTTATGTATAAAACGAGCAAACAGGTCAGGGGATCAAAAATAATCAAATTTGGAATATTCAAAACTATTCAATTTGAAAAATTATATAGTTGCAACAGAGACATATTAAATGTAAATAAACTTTGATTTTACCATTTATAGCCAATATTCAACTACATAACCTTGAAATTAATAATTCATGTTCTTAATATAGAAGAATTATCATTAAATCTTTATGTTATTTAATATTGTAAAAACACTAATCAGCTAATAAATAATTAATTGGTTTCAACATAAAAAGCAATAAAGAATTATTGCCATTGAATCATTTAAATAATGTTCATTCTATATTTTCCGAAAAATTCTCATTCTTGTTAACCTCTTCAACTAATATCAGAAACAGTTAAAACCTAATTTTGAAAATTGAATTCAGGTACTCATTTCACAACATCACAAAAACTTAGAAAAATTACATAATTGGAATAGAGGTATTTTGAAAATAAATCAACTTTTATCATATAAATTATAGACAATATTCAATTACATAACCTTTAAGTGAATAATCAATTTGTGTTACCTAACTAAAATAATAGAAATTCAATCATTACGTAATTTAATATTGTGCAAAAAATTAATCAGCTAATAATTAATTAATCAGTTTAGAACATGAAAAGTATAAAATAATTATTTTTATTGAAACATTCAAATAATTTTCATTTTATATTTTTATGAAAATCTGAATTATTGATAACCTTTCAAACTTATTTCAGAAATAATGAAAGCATAAGGTCATACAATTTTGAAATTAATTTAGGGAGTCATCGTGGCTCAGATGGTATAGTGATTGTCCAATGTTTCAATACTGCAGCCTTGGCAGCCACGCTGGCGCGGGTTCGATTCCCAAAGCAGAGGAAGCGAGGCTGGACGTGCTTTCTGAAAGCTTCGCTTCTGTCCCTTGGTTATAATACCCTACAGATACCCTACAATTCATAATTAACCCTACAGTACAGTCGCTAATGACCCTGGCAGTTGATGCGCCTATAAACATTCAACTAATAAAAAAAAAATTAAAAAAAAATTATCTAACAAGCAGTTGCATTCACAACCAAATACTTCAATTTTTTAGTAAACGGGACGAACTTTTAACAAAATAGTTGAATTTTCAAGAAAAAGACGAATTTTTTAAAAGACAGTTAAATTTTTAATCCAAAATGACGATTGCTCAATTAAATGTTTGAAATTTCACACCAAAAAGGCGAATCCTGTAGAAAATAGTTGAGTTTTCAACCCGCAAATATGAATTTCCACCTAAAAAGTTCATTTTCAACGAAACAGTTGAATATTTAAGCCAAATAAATTAATTTTTAACTAAAAACGATGAATTTTCTACAAAACACACTGAAACCTAGATTTGAGCACGGTTCCGGTTCTGACCTTGGACTCGAATCCAGGGAATCCGAACGTAAACATCCGGGCCGTATGAAAATTGAGAGTGAACTGACGCATCGTGACGCAGTTATCCAGTTAGGCCGTTAGGGTACAGCGCTTTATCGCTATGCTTCTGTTTTTTCACGCATCACTGAGCACGACACATAAGGAGGTGATAAGCAAAAGCGCACAAGTCACGAAATGGAGAAAATTGTGGTAGAATTCGGTTTTGGATATTTTCCATCAATTATACCGCTTGGAGTAGTCAAAATCGAGCTAAACATCATCACAGGTCCCTCTTTGTGATGGTTATCTCGATTTTGACTATTGCAAGCGATATAATTGATGGGAAAGATCCGACACAAAATTCTAACTCAATTTTCTCCATTTTGTGACTTGTATGCTTTTGCCTGTCATCTTCTCACCCGCCTCCGTGGCTCCTCTCAACGGAAGCCGCCGCGTGGCATCAGTTCTCGGAACGCACAAATCCAGTTTACTGAAATGCAGGTTCCAGTGTAGTTATATTACAAGAAGATTAATTTTATACGAAAAAAGGTGAACTTACAATAAAATAAATTAATTTTCCACCAAATTGTTGAATTTTCAACTGAAAATGAACAATTTTCAATCGATAATAGAATAGTTCATTTATTTTTTACAAATTAGTTCAACTTCCAACTAGACAATTGAAATTTTCAATGTATAAGATTAATTTCTGCCAAGAAAGACAAATTTACAACAAAATATATCAATTTTCTACCAAATTTTTGAATTTTCAACTAAAAATGATCAATCTTCAACCAATAATGTAATAATTAAATTTTCAGGTGAAAAATTAATTTTCAACCAAAAAACACTAATTTTCAACAAAATAGATAAATTTTCAACCAAATAATAGAACTTTTTACCAAGAGAGATAAATTCTGAACAAGAAATAAAATAGTAGAATTTTCAATTAATAGCACATTGTGCAAGAAGTGGGATACACAGTCGATTATCAACGAGCATGAAGTTCATGAAGTCATGCAAGTTGGTCCACGGTGACGTTAACAATCGAGAAAATACCAACTTAGATTCTTCTCAACGAGCATGTAAAACACAAGTTCCAGCGCGAGTAATGAGGAAAAATAATTAACTTTCAACGAAAATTAGTTTGATTTTCTTATTAAGTTCTATTAATTCAGTTGCCAATTATTTAAGCGTTAAAATAAAAAAGGGGAAATTTCTTGAAAACACGGGAAAAATAGAATTTAAAAAAAAGGGTAAAGAGGCTTTACTCGTCAAATAAAATAACTCATTTTCATTTTTTCAAGCATTAAAAAAAATTGTTATTCACATTTATATACTATTACATGCACTACCATTACTCCGTGGTTCCATGTGTGATTTCACATTTTGCGTACCCGACCCAACGCCCGCCCACCTCCAGGCAGTTTGACGTAATTTTTGAGCGGTCCCTATGAGAACTTCCTCAAAAGAAAAGAACTGGCTCAATTTTGATCAATTTAAATTTACTTTTTCTTTCAAATATAGAACCAGGGTCTTTTGATTTTTCAGAGGATGAAAAAAACTCCTACCTAGATTTAATAAGTCCATAATTGGACATGGTACGAGTCAGATCACTGTAAAATTGTTTGAGGCCCGGAACGTAGGTGAGAGATCCGTTAAGAAGGTCCCGACCAATTGAATCGTGTCGGATGTAGCTTACATAATTTTCATCCCCGAGGGTTCCTCGACCAAAGTAATTGATTCCATAAACCGAAGCTATCCCAAGGCTCTCGATGCTGCGTAACAAATTCTTAAATGCGATGAGATACCTGAAAGAAATTTTCGCTGAAAAATGTCTCCTAGAGTAAATTACAAACAATCAAAAAAATTTAATTTTAATTGATTCAAGTAATTCTTATTGTGATGAGCTAATAAACTTGTTCAATTTAGTAGATATTTATAGATCAATTTCTTTCATGCTCCAGGGTTTATTCTCTTTTTTTTTGTTAGGTGCACGTACTAGACACTGCGACCTTTTGAGCGTAAGCTTTTCAGATGAGTGGACACTCCATTCCCTTCATATTGCCTCTCCCTTTTGTAGATGAATCTTATATTGAATTTTCTTTTTAATTTTTAAGGCAAGAATTTCTAAAAATATATTTTCACTTCTTTTAACTCAGGAATTAAAAAAAGGTGTAATATATCAATAAATTTCTATGGAAAAGAAATTACTTACCTCCAGACACCGCTATTATCAGTCTCTTTTATTTGATTGGTTAAGTGATCCAACATTGCTGCGTTTACACTCGTGTACCAAGCCATTACTTCCGCTATACTTTTTTCCTCGGAACTTATCCTTCTTCTGAAATGAAAGAACGTTTTCAAAGGATCAATAATTCAAAAGAAAATTATAAGAAAAATGGACAGTTTTTATCCAAATAATTGCCAAACTTTCAATTTGTGTAGGCAATTCAATAGAAAAATTCGTCTATTATTGAAAGGTTATTTTTCTCAAAAGCTTTTTGTTATATTTGGCTAAATGCTTCACATTTTGTCGATTCGACCCATTTAAGCAACAGTTTTTTACCCACAGGCTTTACAGATCCCCTACTTTGTGTATACAGGATGTTTGGGGTTTGTTTTAACATCCCCTAAACATTCAAGCAAGGAAACCAACATTTTCTAGCAGCCAAAACCAAAGGAGATTTTTTCATCATACGATTGCAGTGATAAATAACTTCAAAATACGTGCAGAAAGCGTCCCCTACCAGAAAAAGTATTTGAATTTATTTTAAGGGTGGTTTTAACATACCTTAAACATGCCAAGAGGAAAATCGACATTAAAACAAACCGCAAAAGTTTTATTTATTTTAGTATTAGGGTTGAAAATCAATTCACAATAATGTTTAAGGGTTGTTTTGACATTCCCTAAATATTCAAACAAGGAAATCGATATTTACTTACAAGAAGAAGCATAGTAGATTTTTTTATTATACTATTGCGATCGGAAAGTAATTCAAAATGAACGTGAGAAACATACTCTAGCAGGGAAAGTCGTGGAAATTATTTTAAGGATTTTTTTAACGTTCCCTAAATATTCAAATAAGGAAATCGAAATTTCCTTACAAGCAAAATCACAGGTGATTGTTTGAATATACTATTGGCATCGGAAATAAATTCACAGTGAACGTGGGAAACATATTCTAGCATGAAAATTTATTGAATTTATTTTAAAAGTTGTCTTAACATCCCTTTAATATTCAAACAAGGAAATCGACATTTCCTAGCAACCGAAACAACAGGAGATTTTCTGATTATATTATTCATGTCGGAAATCAATTTACAATAAACGTGCAAGACATACTCTAGCAGGGAAAGTTGTTGAATTAATTTTAACGTTGGTTTTACCATCCCCTTAACATTCAAACAAGAAAATCGACATTTCCTAACAACCAAAGTCCCAGGAGATTTGTTTGTTATACTACTGGTATCAGAAATCACTTCACAATAAACGTGGAAAACATACCCTAGCAGAGAAAGTAGTTAAAATGATTTAAAGAGTCGTTTTAACATCCCCTAAATATTCAAACAGGGAAGTCGACATTTAATGAGAAATAAAATTACAGGACATTTTTGTATTATACTTTTGATTGTTATTTGAGTATAATGAAACAAACTTTCGAGATTTTTTGGGGGAAAAATGTAGATTTTCTTGTTTTAATGTTTGAGGGATGTTGGAACAACCCTTAAAATAAATTTGAACACATTTTCTAGTAGGAGACCTTTCCTGCTCTTAGTTTAAAGTTATTTTTCATCCTGATAGTTCAATGAAAAAATCTCCCTTGGTTTTGGTTTCTAGGATATGTCGGTTCCCTTGCTTAAATGTTAGAGGATGTAAAAACAACCCCCAAACATCCTGTATATACAAAATAGTAAATCTATCAAGTTTATGGGGATAACACTTTTTTTCAATGAACCCGATCTAACAAATTTGAGGTACTTAGCCAAATTTAACAAAAAGCTTTTCAGAAGGATAAAATTTCAATAATAAACGATTATTTCTATAAATTTGGTACGTGGTCCTCTAATAAAAAAATGTTTTATTCTTTTGTCAGCAAGCAAAATGTGGAGAGTGGGATAGTAATAATAATTCCTACTGTTTACAGTTGGATCACGCAATAATCATTATAAATTCAATTCTTATTAAATTGTGAGAGAAAACCGTATTAATTTCGAAAATGAAATGTTTTGAAAACAAAATTACAGGATGTCCCTTTATATTTTTAATCAAATTACATTGTAAATTGAAGAGAAACCGTTTACTGAAGAGGGCTGCATACAAAATTACATTATCGACTAAATCCATACGTGACGATATAATACCATGTGACGACAATAAGCTTATGACGAAATTATTAACGTAACTACCTATCAGAGGTAATAGGGGTTGATGTCTAAAAATATTGTAGGATGGTCCAAATGTGCGATCGAGCGCTCATGTGTGACAACTTGTCAAGCCTGGAAATGTGCACGCTTTCATATACATTCTATTCAACATATACACCAACACATTGCTTATAAATGTTCCGAGAATGTGTTTAATGTGCGACGTATCATCATGGTGTTTCTTTGAGCGAGTTTATTACGCCCTGTTGTGTACTCGTGTACGAAGCGATCAATTTCGACCATTTACGTTTTAAAGATCCATTCTCTCGTATACATCAGTTTCCATTTTCTATGAATGAACTGAGCTGACCAATACCATGCCAAATCAGGCAGAGAGGTCCAATAGGGTGGTCCAGAAAAATGCTTTTTCGAAAAGTGAAAACGCTCCTCGGTTTTTTCAAAATATAAGTTAAATAATGAAGTTTGACCCCTATAAGCACTAGATTGGATAATTTTAAGTGCTTCATCAAACATATTTGAGTTGAAAAAAGCAAAAAGTAAAAAAATTACCTTTATCTTTTAATGCATTTTTTGATTCGTAACAACAAATGAATACAAAATTATTTGTACCATTATTTAGGACATCTGTTGGAAATATAAGAAAAAAATGGCATTTTTCCAATTTTGATGCCTGTAGGCTAACAAAATGATTAAAATTAAAAAAAAAATTAAATGTAAAGAAAATTAGCCCAAAAAATTCTTATTTTTATATTTTTACTAAAAATGGATACTTTTTGCCCCTCACAGGTAGCAAAAAAATCGTAAAATTTTCTTAAATATATTTTTAAGTTCGAGTGGATTTTCAAGAAGTTTTCTGCAAAAATCCAGTTAATCAATGATACCATCCTCTAATTATCACCATTATAAATTCCGAAAAATGCATTTCCTATCGCCAAAACCTGTTTTTCTTCAAACAAGCTTAATTTATCTAACAAATTTTATAGTAAAAACTATTTCTCAGGTTGACAACTACAACTTTTGTTGATATCTCATTATCGCAAAGTGAATAACAATGAGAATACACTAGCGAAATGATTGTAGACCAGAGTCTATGATTTTAGTTTTTCACATAACTTACATAATTGTTTCATTATCAAATATGTTAAATAAATGAAAATATCTTTATACTACTAATCACTTTTGTAACTATACCGGAAAAATCGGTGAAATTACCTTGTAGTTGGTGGGAAGGGGGGAGGATAAGCGTGTTGGGCAAGGGGGCAAGGTGGGCTCACCCCCAAAAAGCTTCCATTTGGTGAAAAACAGCTTTGAATTTTTTTTTAATTCTATGAACAAGGGGATCTTGAATCCCACGTGGGCTAAACTACCCCCAACCGTAAAAAAATCCGTGTTTTCTTACAGATTTTATAAAAAAATGTCTAGTTGTGCCAAAATATCGTAGAAAGTGATCAGAAAAGGGGGATAAAATAAAAAACTATAGAAAAGTTTGGAAACCTCCCTCAGAAATTTAAAAACACCCCTTTTTTAACAAAAAATTAATTTTCGAACTTCTTGCAGTTTCTTTTGCAAATATTTCATGGATTTGCAAAAAAATAATAACAAACATTATTTAAAAAATATTAGCTACAAACAAGAAAAAAAATCTCCAGAAAAGGGGTGTTTTTTAGTTTCTAGTGGAGGTTTTTCAACTTTTCTAAACTTTTTCATTTTATTCCCTTTTCTGGCCACTTTCTAGGATACTTGGGCAAAATTAGAAATTTTTTTACCAAACCTGTGAGAAAATACGGATTTTGTACGGTTGGGGGTGGTTTAACCCCCACAAATCTAATAAACTCTAATTTTTTGAACCACCCTGCTGGATATGTATGAAAGGATCCATATAAATGAGCTCTCCTGGCATACATGATTGTAGTATGGTGGAAAGTTGAAAGAGCCTAGCTAACACGGACTTGCTGGATCCCTGGGCCGAGGTCCCTTCCGGACCGACAACCAGTTTGAAATCGGAATGAAAATAACCTACGGTCCGCATAGCGACTAAGAAACAGCCCTCCTTTGGCGACCGTGCCCGTAACACGTTGGCACCTAGAGGTACGAAGGTGTGCTAACGGCCTCTCGGGAATACCGGAAAAAAAATCAAAAACAAAACTCTCAGGGGGTGTTATTGAATTAATGACGGACTGGCGTGGGGTAGCGAAGGAATCACTTTCGGTAATGTTAAAGTCGACGAAAAAGAACAAGACAATTTATCATCGTTATTATTAAAACTTCTAAATACCTTTAATCGATTTAATCCGGGATACGAGTCCCCGAGTCTATCCAATAAAGCACTCCTTTTGTACCAAAAAAAAAAAGGTTTTGGTTGTTTTTGAAGATTAGGAAAAAATGTTGCCTCCGGGAGCTACGACCACGATCGTTCGATGAACGATCGATCCTGATGCGACGGAAGTAATACGTCATCCGACTCGTCACTTCCTACAACACCAAAATATGATAGAGTCGGTAAATTAATGAACCAGCAATCGAAAGCGAAAGAAACACTGACTTCAAATTGACGGACTCAAAATACCTAAATTGTTTAGGAAAGCACACTTGATTTGAAATTGTTGGACCAATCTAAATGGCTACACTATCCCACACCTTGGTTGAAACTGAGCTTACCGGAAAAAGGGTCCGAGCCTGCTCAACAAAGAAGCGCATTGGGCGGAAACCATTTGATTACCAATGAAACCTGACGGTCACTCAAAAAAAGAATAATAACATCAAATAAATCATTAACAGAGGGAGTCGGCAACGACCCCTCTGGAAAAAACATTTTCCCCTGTGAAGGTGGAAATTACAGAAGAAGTTTTAGAACAAACTTCGGAATCTATAAGTAGGGAACTATCTAGGAGTAATCCTGACGATACTAATGCGGGGTATCGGACCAAACGGAAAAATCACGACGAGCCAGATGTCGGAAGCTGCTAGAAAGAGGCTGAGACGCCAATTGTTAAATCAATCGGACGCAACAACTCACCACACGGGGACTATACAGAGGGGCCCTTCTGATAGCCACTTCAAAAATGATACTTTTATCGTCATCTGTTCGGGCGCAGTGACCCGAACTTGGCTCATTGAAGCTGTTGGCGGATTACAACATTGGGTAGGAGCTAAGATGAAAGTGATCGATAGCAAAGACCTCCCAAGGCCAGTAAAGCTCCTGGCTTGGATTCCTAGTGTATCCGTGAAACCAACAGCAGTACTTAAAAGGATAGCAATCCAAAACTCAACCATGAAAACGAGAGGATAGAAGGTTATCAATGTCAACGCTGATAAACAAGCTACCCAACTTGCGATAACTGCAGAGTCAGGAATGGTTGAACGTCTCAAGTAGATCGACTGCAGGCCTCACTATGGATTGGAGAGGATCAATATGAAGATCCATTAAAATGGACACTAGATTTCACCTTTCCGTTCTGGATTTTGTCCAGATAAACCTTGACCATGCTAAAGGAGCGTCTGCTATCTTAAGCAGACTTTCGACTTGCGCTTACAAGGCGAAAGGTAGAGGATTAAGTACCAGGAGCGGGTCAGTCATTTATGATAGCTCCGTAGAAACACCTAGGGCAGCACTTTTTGTTAGAGGCGATATTAATTTTATTGGATTACCAAGGTTCTTTTCTAGAGACTTGGTGGCAATAAGGACTGAGCACCATTTAGGGGGCAGGCGCCAACCTATGGTGATTTGCTCAGCATACCTTCCATTTGACTCTCAGGACCCACCATCTGAGGAATGACGAAATCTGGTGAACGACTACTGCGTTAAAGGATGGCCATTGCTCATCGGATGTGATGTTAACGCACATCATTCGACTTGGGGTATTAAGGACACCAACCACAGGGGTGAGTATTTATTTACTTGCGGTTCACCTGAGGTTCGAAGGTGTAGGAAACCTAAAGTACTAGGCAGAATCAAGTCTACAGAACAAATAGAAGTTGCTATCGACACCCTATAAAAAGGTAAGAACAAAGCGTATCAGGACAATTGACCCGCTGGATAGTGTAAAGGCATATAAAATTCACATGGCTGTTGCGGTTGACCCCTGTTGTCTTTAAAATCGATTTTGAAAATTAAATTTTTGAAACATACATATGGCTTTGTAGGAAATTTCATGGCCATATGTTTAAAAAATTTAATGTCCAAAAACGATTTTAAAGACAACAGGGGCCAACCACAACGGCCATGTTAGTTTTATATGACCTTACACTATCCAGCGGCTCAATTGTCCTCTTCTTATTAATAAAATAGACAGGGATGCACCCCTGGTGCAATCCTAGACTGGAGGACCTGAAAAAGGATACTCGACGCCTTTTTAACAGGGCAAAAAAGAATAGTGCCTTTGGTTGAAATGGCTGAAACGATTAATGATCAGCACCTAATGATGGTACACTTCCCGTGCTCGGAGTTGGATTACAGGAATGATGGGGCGTCCCATGAGTCATACCCCTCAGGAGGACCAACTTTTAGAGCCAGAATGGAAGATTGGAAAGTAGTTACATTCAAAAATTAGTTCAGTGGTTAGACAATATAAACCATTTAAAGCTGCAGGAGATGATAAAATATTCCCTGCAATAATTCAAGAAGTATTTCAAACCTTGATGGGTCCATTGTGCGGCATATTTCGGGCATGCCTAGTAATGGATTAGCCCGGTAGCATGGAAGAAGGTTAAGACAATCTTCATTCCAAAGCCGAGTAAGAATACCTACAATAAGGCAAAATCCTTTAGACCCGATCAGCTTAACCTTGTTCATGCCGAAAACACTAGAAAAATTAGTGGCCCCTTAGTTAAAAGAAGAAATCCTAACGGAAAAACCTCTTTATAGGGATCAATTCGCCTCTCAAAAAGGTAGATCTACCGTAGACGCTCTCAGTGCGTTTACCTCTCACATTAATAATACAATGCGGAAAGGTGAAGTAGCAATTGCGGTGTTTTTAGACAAAAAGTGGGCATTTAGTTACACCCGAATTGAATCCATATACGGTTCTGCTAAAACGCACGGAGTTAGTGACACGGTAAACAAGTGGATGTACTCTATGTTGAAAAGCAGAATGGTGCATACTTCGCTACATGGTAATGAAGTGAAGGCCAAAGTTTCAAGGGGATGCCTAAAAGATGGAATTCTTTTATCCACCCAGTGGGCGGCTGTCATTGATGACCTAATTCGTATTTCAAACGAATCGGGTTTTTACACTCATGGCTATGTAAATGACCTGGCGATCCTGGTAACAGGGAAGCGTGGGGGTACCTTAGTGGAACTCATGCAGTCAGCGCTTAACATAGTAGGACAATGGAGCAGGGACCGTTGTTTGTCCGTTAACCCAGACAAGACGGAACTCATGCATTTTACCAGAAGAGGGAAGGTTCCTGACCTTAGAAATCTTCCCTGCTTAAAATGACAGATAGAATCCGATAGAGACGGATAGGATTCGGAATTTCTTTGCATCGACCTGGATTTTTATACGGTATTTGTGTCTGGTTTTAAGTCTGGTTCTATGCAGAACTTGGTCGGTGTATACAACTTTTTCTATCTGGTTTTTTTATCCGGCTGTATGCGAAATACTTTCGGTGTCCAGTAAAGTCCTATACGGTTTTCATCGGATTCTACCCTGATACTTATACGGTTTTTGTGTCCGACTTTTGATACGGTTCTATACGGAAGTTAGTCGGTGCATACAATTTTTTCTATCTGGTTTTTTATCCGGTTATATGCGAAATATTTTCGGTGTCCAGTAAAACCCTGTACGGTTTTCATCTGATTCTATCGGGATTCTTATACGGTGTAAAAAATTTGGATATCTGAAAGAGATAAATAAATTCGCAAGAAAAAAGTATTTTATGTATAACAATAATTGCACTTGATTTATTCATGAAATTACGCAATTGCACGCACGGTCACTTTCAAACATAATCGCACGCACAACGCTATGAAAAATCACACCCGCTGAAGATTCGAACCCTTCCTAAACAACAATCTAAACTAAACCGCACGCTCTAGCTAATTACGCTACTGTATCGCTTGGATTTTGTCGACAAAATCTCAGCCAAGTTTTTTCGCTGAAAACCCAGGGCTAACGGAGGAATATTTTTATAGTTAAATGTTTAATTTAAATATTCATTTAATTTGTAATTTCTGTTCAAATTGCAAAGCCCCAAAATTTAAAGGATTTATTACTTTCAGATGTATTAAAAGTAAAAATTATTTAAATCTTAGTGCAATTTTCCAGCATAAGAAATAATGTAATGATTATATTTATAATAATCTTATTTAGTAAAAATTTGGAATTAAAAAAAAGCAGCTACTACAAATAATTGATTGGAACATTTTAGTTAAAAAAATTATTCCAGATAAAAAATACTTCAACCTGAAAGTAATATTCTAACTTGAGAGTTGAACTTGAACATCAAATCGAAGGATAGCTGAAATTAGAACTCTTAAAAATGAAAAATTTTAAATAATAAAGCTTGTCAACTTGAATTATTGATTACTACACTCTAATTGAAAAATTTACAAAAGTTAAAAAATTCAAAAAAGAACGCAACTATCTAGTATTAATATAGAAGAAGATAGCTATAGACAATAATAAATTTTTTAAATGACTATTTTTGCTATATTGAGTTATATATTAACTCACTCCAAGTGAAAAGTGAAAATTGGATAAAAAGTGGAAAATTTTCGAAAAAACCGAGACTTTCTATCTCCATTCTAAGGCGTTTTCACTGATAATAACAAATATCCACTTTTAGTATGAAATTTATCTCTTAGGTTACGTAAGTTTTCTGTCAGATTCTGTAAAATTACAATGCATTATGAACATTATGAATTTGAAGGTGATGGCATTCTAACCAAAAATATTCGTGTTTTTATTCAACATGGTAACTTTAGTTCCTGAGAGTATTGGGTGGTGGGGGGGGGGGGCACCACAAATC
Source organism: Andricus grossulariae (assembly GCA_011634705.1). Lineage (NCBI taxonomy): Eukaryota > Metazoa > Arthropoda > Insecta > Hymenoptera > Cynipidae > Andricus > Andricus grossulariae. The sequence goes on from JAABKJ010007545.1 coordinate 161,948,370, forward strand.
CACAGTCTTTGACCAATCTGCACCGCGGCGCATGTCACCGATTGGGGGGTGGGCAGACGGGGTGTCAAATGCAAGCGTGGGCATGAATTATCACTAAACTGGATGGCAATAGAGCCGCGAGGCGACCGTCCGCGGCTAGCTGTTGCTGCGGGTGGAGCCCGATTGTGACAGCTATTTTATTATAAGATAAGTTTTGAACGTGTCTTTCCGAGTACTTCAATTTACAGACCAACAATAAAACTTAAAAATATAATCTTCAATTTTTCAATCAAGTTTGAAATTCGCGCGCTAGTTTCACTTCCTTACCGACTCTAGCGCCAAGAGTGCGTTCCAAGCGACCACCCGGGTGAATTGGTGGGTGAAGTGAAGAAGTGGGCGGAGTTTACTAGGATGAAGTGGAAAGGGCACGGTAGAATGAACGGCTCCGTGTGTGCGCCGGGTATATGTTTAGATTTAGATGTTTGACGCGTAATGTTTGTCACTTTGGACACTTTTGATTGTGAGTCGTCCATTACGGGTCCATTTGTCATGTCGACAATTGAGTCACCCTTCAGCATAACGACCTTCTGAACTAAAAATACAAATTTTTGATATTATTACAAATACTGCTTAATATTATTACACACATATACTCTGTGAAGAGTATATGCATAAACAATTTTTTGGAAATAAACACAAAGGACCATAAGCTATAAAGTAGTATCTTTTTTGCAATTACTTACGTTCCATGTCATACGCCACTATGTTCCCGTACTCATTCAACAAGGGACCGTTATTATCGCCCATAATAACAACGTGCTTTTCTGCGACATAATCCATAATTTCTAACTATTTTCAGTAGATACTGTCACTTTAATGTCTCTTATGTCAGCGTATACAGCGTACTGCTAACTGACGCGTACTAAACTTTCAACTTCCCGCCACTTCTTCCCGCCAATTTCACTGTTCACTCGCTCCCACCTACCTATTTTCGCTGGGTGAAATAGTCACCCATCGAGTGACCCCCACTCTTCACCCTAGTGATCTCTGAACGGTTCACCCGGGTGGAACCGCCCACTCACCTAGCGCCGCTGAAAGGCTCCGAGTGCACTCGAGTACACCCGGGTGGTCTCCTGGAACGCACCCTCGGTCGGTGAAGCATGGCCGACTGGTAATGGCGCTTTGGCATGCGCGCGACTGCTGCGTCATGTTGTTTACGTTTCCTTCTCCTGTCTGCTTCTTTTGTAGCTGGTAGGTTGTCGACTGTTCGCGTCGTGTGCTCCATGTTTACGGGCTGTCATTTTGCCTTAACCTAGACTTGTCTCCTGGCTGGATGGTAAGACTGTTCTTAATTCTTTTCTACAAACCGTCCTTTCCTCACATTCAGAGGCCATTTACGGCTTCGGCAAAACCCCGGAAAGCTGTTTTACATCTTTCTGAGTTTTCCAAAAACCTCGTTACAATATATATATATATATTAATCTCTGAGCTTAAAATTCAAATACTTATATTTTTAATGTTATTTACATATGTAAATTTAAAATTTAATTAATACTTCTAATTTGAACTTTACTTTCATCTATATTTCCGATAATTCTGATCTTATATACATACATGCATTCTTCTCTTTCTTTTTCAATAAGATTCGTTCATTCACTTTTAAATTTTATATCTCATAAAAAAAATAATTTAATATTTACACTTTAGCCTTATCTTTTTGTTTTATAATTCTAATTTTTGCAATGTGCATTCTTATCTTTTTTTGAAGTATAAGATTCGCTCATTTTTGTTCAGAGTCCTGTTTCCCTCAGGAAATTCCCAACCCTGTCCCGAAACAATCCTCCGAGTACTGGACAGAGTGTTTCTGGAATGAATTCCGGCTGTGGGATTACTCCAAAGGTGTCCAGACAGTAATATTGCCTCGGAGCCAGATTGAATTCATAATGGGAGACGTACCCAGGAGCATTGTCTCCCTGAATCATCCTTTTTGGAGCAATATGTAAAAATATGACTAGCGGAAACAGCTCTTCTGTGAGAGCGTACATCGTCCTTATAAGTGTAGCACGCTTGGAAAGCTTGAGAGCTGAAACGAATATCGATCGATAAACACTCATACTGGTTACTTATTCGTAACTAAATTTCTCCCTCTAGTTTCTTTCCCATTCTAAAAAAATGCCAAAAATATAAAAGGGTTTCCTTATCCGCAAGCTGGGCAAAATCTCGGGCAATATAACTCTACTGGATCGGTCAAATGTATTTCCATTAGGTATGTCCAGGAGGTTCGGGTTCTACCCTGGCAACCCGCAGAATGTCATTGCTAGTTGTTTCCCTGAATTCTGAAAAGAAATCCCTTCATACGTACGTATTGGTTTCTATACATGTGTCACATGATAGGGATTTCTTCAAACGGGGCTCGACCTTGTGGTTGATTCTGAATTGCGATGGAGTTCAGGATGAATCCAGCATCTATCTCAAAATTTGTAAATGGCGATACAATTGTCGGCTGATCGGGAATCCCTAATTTCACTAATTTCACAACTGTGGCGATTCCCATGCCAAGCATGTATGATATTTGTACTGCATTTTTATTGCATAAGATTTAATAGTGTAATCTACATACATAACAGTATAATATTTTACTTGTATTTTCAAAAGTAAAATTCACTCAAGATTTATTGAATCTTATTCATTGTTATTTACAATTCCCAATTATTCAGTCGATTTGCAACGGACCAGAATACTGCCTATCAAATTTATGAATGGATGGTTGTTCTAAGAGCCTGACAAAATCTCCTTCTTTAAAATTTTGGACATTTAACTTTTTATCATAATATTGTTTTGACTTTTCTTTTGCTGTTTTGAGATTTTCTTCAGCAGTTTTCTGAACGTCAGCCAATTTTTGAAATAAGTCCAAGAGATATTTCACCCTCAGAGGCCATACCTCTCTCCAGTAACGTGAAGGCCATACAGGTGCGAATATGATTTCACGATTTTAATTGTTTATATTCTTTCAATTTTAATTTAAATAACAAAAAAGCTATATCATTTCGGCGTAAAATTTTCTCAGGAATTGAAATATTTGATTACCAAAACTGTTAAATTAAATTATCACATAAAATGTAGCAATTATTAAAGAAACTTTTTGGGAAATTCGTTTTTTACGCAATAAATTGTACTTTTTCATTTAATATAGATATATCAATGAAAATTTGGAAAAATCACTTTTATTGAAATGAAAAAAATCGTTTATTCGATAAATTATATTTGAACTGTTTTTAACAGGTGCTTGAAAAAAGGATAATTTTAAAAAGGTAAAAAATCATGTCCAGTACAAAAAATGTGTTTCTTTAAAAAATGTAGTAGATAATACATACATTAATGATTGAAATTAAATATACACATATGCATACATACATATGTCACAAGTCGACTGGTTTGTTCTTGATGCCCACTGACGAGCTTAGAATCTACGAGAAACCACGGAAAAGAAAGAAAATCATTTTTAAAAAAAGTAAATACTTACGTATTAGGCGCTAATAATTGCAGAAATGCTATTTATCGTGCCATTTAAAAAAAAAATTATCAGTATCTCATTTGTGACGTCGAGGCCAAACGGGTGCAAATTTGGCCTAAGGTAACTTTCCAGCGTTTTCAGCAGATCAGCTGTGGAGCGATTGACGCCAAGCTATTGCTCGTCGGTTACGTCGAAGTATAGATATAATTATCGTACAAGATAGGGAGCTCTACAGTGCGTGCCCTGGGAAGGAGGGACATTTGAAATTTTCGGCCTGCCCGATTTGCACCCATGTGGCTTCTGAGGGTTAACATACGTGAAAGGAGGTCCTAGTTTCCGAAAAATTGGTCGGTAAATTTATTTCTTTTCCTTAAACGAGAGTATGGGGACAGAACTGGCGCGATATTTAAAATAGAAAAATTATTCCATCAGACAAAAGAGTGGTAATTTTTATAATGTTTTAATAAATTATCGAAAACCATAACAAATGTATCTTATTAGAAAATGTATTTTTATAAAAACACTAAAAGAAGGAAAAATACAGGTAAATACAGGTAAATATTTAGGTACAATATTTAAGGAACTTGTCATATTTATCGCAAGTTTAAACGATCCGCAGAGACTTTCCACCTCAAATATGGATTTCAGCTTAAGGTATTTTTTTATTTTATTTTTAAATATCATTTGTATCTTAAGCCTTTTAAACAGAATTCATTTAAACTGGAAATAGTAATTAGAAATAAATTGTAACACATAGTATTTTGTGAAAATAAATTATTCTTCCCAGTCAAACGCAGTCGCATCCGAATTGGAGAGCTTTCCCTCAATGCAATGAAACATGGATATGAATTTAGAAAGGCAGGAAGATACGAGTCCTACAGGCAAAATCAGGTGAAACTTACGATTGGAAAACAATTGTTCGGTTATCTTTGTTGGATGTATATGGCCAATCCTTGAGCAATTACTCAGCTACTGGAAAAAGAAGTGAAAGACCAGCCATAAATTTACGACTCTTTAAGGGGTTACACGGTATGTAGACTCATCTTTTGAAATACTTCAATTCATTCCATTAATTAATTATTCCTTCTATTTGCAGAATGGGCAAACCAAATTACAGCGGGATCCATTAGCATGAAAGCTATGCGAAGTTTGTTAAATGAATGCATTACGAATAAGAGGAAGTGCAAGAATGAAAATAAGGGTTCAACGAATTCAAAGAGGACAAAAACTGATTTGAAATCCAAGAAAAGTCGGTTTTACGTCGAAACTGTTCAAGACAACGTCCAGGTATCAGTCTCGCCGAATATGTCACAGGATGTGAATGAATCTTGTAGAGCACCCATCATGAATCCCGACCAAGGAATCATCATTACCGAACGAAAATGTGCTTGGGATAATTCACGCATAATTCTCGAGCAACAATTTAACTGGAATGAGAATAATTTTATTACTGAGCAACAATAAAGTTGGGGGAAATCAGATCATTTTACTGGAGAATCTAGCTATTTGTAATTGTAATAGTAATTTTTGTAGTAATTGTAAAAGTGTTTCTACAAAAATATTTGGTGTGAGAAATATACATGTTATTATACGCAGAAAGCAGGTATTTTCTTTAAAAAAAATAATATTTACATTTGCTGATTCATTCTTCAATTCATAAATTTCAAGCTTTAAAATTTGAGAGTTTAAAATGTAAAAGTGTTCCACTTTTGAGTGTTTTTTTTTTGCGGTTCAGTTTTTATAACTTCAAATCAAAACATTTTTATATTCTAGAGTTGAAATATTTTAATTTCAATGACCGTGACAAATTTGTGTGAACCGGGAAATGACCGCAAATCTTTTCCTCGATTGAAACGGCTACCCAGAATACACACTTATAAAAGAGGATTCAAGCTAAAACATTTTAAAACATGTTGAAAATTTGAAAACCGGAGAGAGCAGTTACTACCTAATATAAAAACGAAATAATAAAAAAAATGGACAGCAATTAGAAAAATGTATATAACTGGGTTAAGTTAAATAACTAAAAAATGGAATACTTAAAGTTGCTGGACTGCAAAGTTAAATATCCTTGAAAATAATCTGTTTAGGATTTTAATAAAACTGTGAAGCTAAATTTCCGCTAATTCTCCCCTCTATCGTGAAATAATTACCCTATTTCACATTCTTTAGCCCCTGTTTCGTTGTGATCCCTGCTATTGAATCATTTGCAATTTTAAATGTTTTCAGTGCAAAATTATTGCAAATTACCGAGAAGTACGAGCAGGTTGAGGAAGAAGTGAAGAGTTTGGAACAAGCTGTGAGTGAATCGGATACTTACGCAGATTCACTCAAAGAAGATTCCTATTCATATCTCTTCTTCCAATGTTTTAAATTCAATCCTTATTCTCTCAGCCCTCATGATTCAGTTCGATTGAAAAGCTGCCTATATCTTTGACTGACCCCGCCCAGGAAATTAAACGACTCAAAGAGAGTTTGCGTCTGTATGGAGACAAATTGCAGAACATTACCAAGAAGTACGAGTAGGTTAAGGAAGAAGTCAAGAGTTTGGAACAAGCTTTAAGAGAAGCGGATGCTTACGCAGATTCACTTAAAGAAGATTCCTGTTCATATCTCTTTATCCAATGTTTTACATTCAATCCTTATTCCCGCAGCCCTCATGATTCAGTTAGATTGAAAATCTGCATATATCTTATACTGGGCCCGCCCAGGAAATTAAACCAAACATCACTTTAGCGGTAAAGGTTCCGTATATGCATTTTCATTTTATATTCAGGGTTGCTAAAGGACAGGGAATTTCAGAAACTCAGGGAAAGTCGGGGAATGTTAAACTGGTCAGGGAATTTTCGGCCATATAAATTTGAAGAGAATTTGAATATATTGTTGAAAATTCAAAATAATTCTTTTTGGTTGAAAATTTGACTGTTTCGTGGAAAAGTCGTGTTTTTCGGTGGACAGTTAATCTATTTTGGTAGAAATTACATCTTTTAGGGTTAAAAATCATAACTGCTTGAAAACTAGTCTGTTTTGATTGAGGATTCAACTATTTTGTTGAAAATTTGTCTTTTTTTTTTAATTAACTGGTTTTTGGTTTAAAAACCTTTGTTTATGCGAAATTAAACTATAGTGTTGACATTTTTTTTGTTATTTTTTTATTGAAAATTGAACTATTCCATGTCTGATTGAAAACTTATCTTCTTCAGTTGAAAATTCAACTATTAGGTGGAAAATTTCTGTATTTTGTCGAAAATGCGTCGTTTGTGGTACAATATTAATCTTCTTGGTGCTTAAATTATTAGCATTCTTGGTTCGAAATTAATTTATTTGCTTGAAAGTTTAATTATTAAGTTAAAGATTCCTTTAATTGAAGTATTTTCTTAAAAACTCAAGTATACTGCTAACATTGACCTCGCCGTGTAAAGACGTGCCTAACCCTACTTGTGATCGAATATAATATGTAACAAGAGAAAATCCGTAAAATCCAAAAAATTTTAAGCATTCTTATTTAAACTATTATTTGATGTTCGAAGCGACATCTGTTCTCTCCTCACGTGGCTCGACACTCCAAGAGCATATTTAGGTTAATTTTAAGAATTATAATTTATTCCTAGGGTATTTTCGTTTGTTATTTATGACCTTGCCACATTGCTTTTCTCAATTGCGGACAACGAGGGATGTCGGAATTCTGTAAGGCCTTCATAAAACTGTTCATTTGCTGTCTCCAATAGTCCCGGAATCTGGCTCGAAACCTTGGATGCCCCCAGAGCCAAGGATGACTCCGGATCGCTTTCCCTAAGCTTTGGAAATGAACTTAGTCACCTTGGAGAGATAACTTGGTCTTTACCAGTAATCCTTATGAGAGAGGAAGCCCTCACATCCCCTAAAATGGTCCCTCCGCGCTACGGTACTGAACCGAGATTTCAGCCTACTTCAAGACTGCCGCGTTGAGGATGAGACGCAGGTCTATTTTGTCCTAGATTTATTGTCGTGTGTTTTACCAATGCGGACACTCGCTCCAGAGTGAGGACAGAGCTCCTTCATCTATCGCAAACGCTTCGATTCTACGCTATAGATATTTTGATTTAATTACAGGCCACCAGTTTAGCCGCCCCCGCATCTTTCTTTCAAACGGGCACCACGGCAGAGGAGATCGATCCGAATTCCAAACCGACCAATCCGACTTCCTAACTTTCTTGCATTTGCTATCGTGAAGTACCGCATTAATGTTAAATTAGGTGGAGTCAGAGAACTTCTTAGTTCATGTAGGGTCCACAAAATTACGTCAACAAAGCTACGGATCCTCGTGGATCCTCATGTTCAGAGTTTTGAGTTTTGTAATTAAGTACCGCTTTGTGGAAGTAATGGTCTGAACATGAGGAACTCCTCGAGTGTTCAAGGTCTATAGTTTTACTTATTCTAAATTTTTCAATATCACATGTGGAAAAATCGGTATCAATTACCGCCTCTCCTTTTGTTCTCGCTACGGTTGTTTCAATGATTGGTGCATAGTAACCCTCCCGCTTTATTTTACCTTGTTCGCTTTTGTTTTTTTTTAGGACGCCATGTTGGCTTAAAATCCACACACACTCTATTTCGCATTTATGTAGCTATCGGGAACCTAACCTCACATTAGTAAATCTTTGCTTATAATAAATTTCGAGGTTACTCTAGCTTTCGTTAGTGTTTAAATTAGGTATGCTCTCGCTTTTACTCTTGGAGTATTGGCCGAACGAATTAGCCTCTTTCTTATCCGCTTTCTTAAATTTAATCTTTGTACGGGTCAATCGGTCTGAAATGAATGTGAATACCAAATTTTATAATACCCTAGTTTTTTAATTATTTCCGAGTAAGATTCGCGTTTGTGCCAGGAAATCTTTCCAAATTAGGTTGAACCACCCCCTTTACCAACAACTTTAACCAAAGGGCTGAAGCCAACCCGTGCAACCACCTGGCGCACGCCCAGTCTATAGAGTTTCTGTGTGTCCGGTTGGCGCATCTGCGCCTGGCGCCCAACTCACAAATAACGTATTTGACTTTGTAGTAGTGCATTTTCAGGTAGCGGTGCGAGCTGAATGACGGTAATTTTTTCGGGGAAATTTATCGTTATACCTATTAAGCGTTATAATGTTTCGTCGTTTAGTACAAAAGTAGCATAGTTTGTGTCATAAAGTAAAAAGTATTATAATACCATGCAAAAAATATTATCCATCGAAGTTGGTTTAAATAATTTTTAAGCGTTATGAGGTTTTATCATTTACTTCAAATGTATTAAAACACCATGTGAAAAGTATTATCCATCAAAGTTGGTTTAAAATAATTTTGAATCTTATAATGTTTCTTCGTTTAGCACAAAAATAGACCAATTATATCTCAAATAATCTGAAGAATTGCAGCTTTTGTTTGTAATTTTAATGAGAATTCTAGTATCATTTCTCTTTGGTGATGAAAGAAAAACCATAAAATAATTTTTGAAAAATTCAAAGAACTCAGGAGAATTTTTTTTTAACTTTCTTAACTTTGGTGATTTTAATGCTATTAAGGTGTTTTTTTTTAATTATTCGTAATAAGTCGCAGTTTTGATGAAGCATTTTTTTAAATAAAATTTTAAAAACTTCTTGGATGTTTCAAAAAGAAATGTTCAAACGGAATTTTTGAAAAAAAAATCCACTGTTTGTTTTCTTTGCGTACGTAAGCCGTGGCATGGTGTTTCCAGCACTCGCGAGTTTGAACTCTGAAGTTCGTGTATACGAGTATAATATTCGTCTATCGTTCGCCTATTGTTGACATGGTTTTTCACATTGTGTGCATCGTTTCAGCGTACGTTTTTAATTATTTTTCGAAAACTAAGAGAGATCCCATTTTGATATTTACAGGGCTTGTAAAGGAACTTGGATTTTTTCCGACATTCAGTTTAAAAATTTGTTGTTGAAAAATCGAAGAAGTTTTTGCATTTTTTTTCAAAAATATTTGTTTAAACTCCATCTTATGACGAATAATTAAAAAATATATATATATACCCTAATATCGTTAAAAACACCATACACAATAAAAAGTAAACCTTAACATTTAATTGAACTTACCTTCAGGATTGCCTTAATTTCATTAGGTAACTGAATTTATGATGCGCATGACGGCGTGTGTGCGCGAGTGCGATACGCGAGGAAGTTTGTTTTTACAGAGATGCGAATAGTGACGCTATGCGAAAATCATGTTCATTTTAAAATACAGTTAACTCTCGTTAACGCGAAACAGAAATTACTGGAAATTTTAGAGTTTGGATGAAAAAATCGTGATATCGCGGCAATAACAGTGCATCATAGGCTCTGTATATATCGAAGTATATTCCTGCCAGGACCGCACAGTTTCTGCACACGTGATAATTCAAGGGTTAATGATGGTTTACTGAAGAACTCTTTCAGCCAAAATCATATGGACTATTTCATCGCATGTATTGATAACATGAGGATATTTGTAGAATGTAATTTTCTACATCGATCCTGCTATCTCTCTTATGGCGGTACACCTAACCTCGAAGTTTGTTCACGTGCGTCAGGCATAAAGTCATCTCGATTGACAGACTGCCCGTCGTAAGTTTACTGAATCTACGCATTACATATCTGACTTTACGAACAAAACATGAGAAAATTTTTTTCGCAATGCGAGCGGCCATTAAGATTTGCAACTGATGCTGACTTTCCGTGCTCGTGTTCTTCGTCTGAGCACACCTTAAACTCCGTCAATATATAGGCGGACTCTATGGTTTACTTTTTACTGTGTACGTGTGAGAGTTAAAATAAGAACCAACATTGTCCATTTTGAATATCTCGTAAGTTTTTAAAATTTTTCAAACATTATTTTAGGGTTTTTCTTTTAACACTTAAGAGAACGGATACTAGATTTTTTTATCAAAATTACTAACAATAGCTGAAATTCCTCAGATGAGTTGACATGGAATTGCTCAATAGCTTAAATTGCGCTGTGAAATGAAAAGTATTATAAAATAATGCGCGAAATATTATCCATCCAAGTCGGTTGAAATTAATTTTAAGCGTTGGAACATAACACTACAATAATTGTTGCTTACCTACTATAATCAGAACTATATTATAACTCCATACCAAAAGTCCATTGAAGTTTGTTCAGATTAATTTTAAGTATGTAAATCTTTCTTTGTTCATTCAGTACAATATAATAATGTTTGTACAATGAAATAAAAAGTATTATCTTGAAATTCAAAAATTAATATCGATCTAAGTTTGTGTAAATTAATTTTAAGCATTGCAATGTTCCTTTAGTAGAAAAATAGAACAATTTATATACTATAAAACAAAAAGCATTATAATGCGATGTGTTTAGAAATAAAAGCTCAAAAATATGTACTTCTGTAGGTTATTATTTCTTAAATTCCAGCGTTTCGCATTAAAGCGCATAAATATTAATTCCGTTATGTATAGCATATACTCAGTTCCCTTCATTTCAACGCCATTAAATGCTCTTTCATTAACGTCACATTCATGCCAATCCCTTTTAATGTCGTTCTGAACGACTAACGAAACAAGAGTATAATGGTACAAAAACTGGCAGTATGCCTAGAGACAGACCGCGAAAAGTATGGTTAGAATGTGTAAATGAGCCTCTAATTCGGAGAGACATAAGATGCCATAGAAGCACAAGAGCTTGCATGAATCTCTCTCCTTCTTGTTCTGCTTTTCTATTTCTTTCTCCTCCTTTCTCCATCGTTCCTCCTTCCTTTAACTATACTCCTTCCTTTTTTAAGCTCTGCTTCTTTCCCCTCTATTTTTCTTTTTCCCTCTTTCCGCTTTACTCTTTCTTTCTTATTTCTTTTCTCTTTTACTTTGCTTCTGTATTTGTTCTTTCCTCAATTTTTCCTTGAATTCTTCGTAGTTTCTTCCAGCTTTAATAGGCTGATCAGTTTACGCGAAACTTTTTAAAGTGTTTGAGCCTGAGTTACTTGATGAACTTGTACTGTTCGAAGTACTGTTCGAGTCTTTCTCGGCATCTGCAATCTGTAAATGCATTAAAAACTCTATTTGATAATCGAGGACAAAATCGATTAATATCATTTTTATGTTGTCATTTGAACTTGATTCGTTTGGTGCTGGTCAGTACTACCATTTTGATCTTGAACCTTGCATTGCACGTGCTGCTAAGAAATGCTTTGAAACAATTCCAGGTAGCTTTAAAGTAAACTTACATATTGATGCTTTGAAGGAGGTGATTGGATTAGGAATAGAATGATCTTCCCGAAACTGATGCTACTCCTAGAACAGATCATTCTTTTAGGCCAGGGGTTTCCAAAAGTAGATCCTCTATCTACTAGCGACTCCGGACCTATAATAGGTCGAATCTACTCAACTTTGAAACAGAAGTGTCAACAAGGATTCCCATCCTTTATCTGAGTCGAAGTGCCACAAAAAGCTGCTTCTTGCCAAGCAGAAAAAAATGTGGCCCTCGAGGTTTAGGTTTATGAACCAAACCCTTCCAACTAATATTTTCTTTCGAGGCGTCATAAATTTTCTCACAAAATCTCATTTTTTGGTTTATCTAAAATTATTCTACTTTGTACGTTCCAAAATCATCAGATTGAGAGACGCCTAAAACAAATAACTTTGAATATTAATAGGTTTGCGTGGAGAGCTTTACTTGGTGAATGTGATTAGAGTAAAGAGTATGTATCAGCGAACAGGGTCGGAAGCAATGTTGTGGAGCGAACGTATTATTAAAATTAGCAACTATATAAGCCATATATATGAAATGATCATGCGAGATGGTATATTGTCTTTTTTTTACGTCTGGGAGAAACGAATGAGAGTGGAAAATTAAATTATACTCCGACGACTCGAATGTGAGTGCTCATATTTATATTATAGGAGTTATTGAAAAAGTCCAAGTCGGTAATCTTTTTCATACTTTTACTGCCTTCTCTTCTTATAAAAACCATTTCCGCAAAACGACCTGTATGAACGACGGTGTGTAAAACTTGGTTCCTTAGCTATTATATGGAAAGGAGGTTTGTTTTAAGCAAAATAAGTCAACCCTTAAAACAGTCTTAATTTCCTAATCTTTTAAACTTGTCAACTAACTTTTTAAACTTTAAATTTTTTAACTGACATTTTAACTGAAGCGAGCTCCGAAAAATTTAATCGTATGTTATTCGTATTATATATTGTAAAAGTAGCTTAATATTAGTACACCTTTCGTCTTGATATATTTTATCCAGATGATATGTTTTTGGATATTTATGGCGTTGATATAAATTATACTGCGATGGAACCGTCAACCAATCATAGGTTTATATACCAAAGGGCAAGGAAACTTGACGCTTTTCTGCCCACTCAATCAATTCTGCTTTTCTCCACGAAGCCGTGAGATTTCGAAATTCTGGATAAATCATAGTCTAGTATTTCACTTGACGATTAATGTTCAAAATTCATCTCATGATGATAATCGTGACTAACTTTTTCCCAATAAAACAATCCATTGCCTCTGGTAGATAACTCTCCTCACTACTAATGTGATGAATTATAAGTCTACTTCCCGGTCCAAAAGGTTTCATAAGAACTTCTCGACAACCTCCAATTTCTTTAACTCTGCAACGATAATACTCATAATTACTGCGATTTCTCTGCAGAGTGTATTCTACCCGTCCAAATTGTTTCGAATGATTCTTCCCGTATCATATTTCATCTGTGTAAAATATTTGATATCCACTTTCTATGCAATACTGAATTTCTCTAAGGAATGTTGCTTTTTCCCTGCTATTTCATAACTTATACTGAATATTGGTAAATCAGAAACGTTTTCTTTTAATTTTTTGTGCAAATGTTCCTCTATAGGGTATCTTTTCTCCGCATAAAAATCATAAATTTTGCTTCGAATTACACCTTGTAAAAATTCGTCACGCTCAGTCGCCGATCTGCCACTTTTTTAATGGGGTTCAAGAAATTTGCTATTGTTCTTCTTTATCTGGCAACTAACGCGATTAACACTACTTAGAGATATTTGTCAGCATTGGGTTATTCTCTCAATAACTTTGTTAATGCTATTACTTCTGCTTTGCGTCTTTTTGGATTCAAAGTACTATCTTGCTCGAAGAATCGTTGTTTTTGCTTCAGTTCCGTAAGCTGATGTACTCGGTGTTTTTCGTAAAATCATTCTTCTGCGCTGATATTGTATTATTTCGCTTTTCTGTATCTCACTATTATAGTCAGAGTCTGATGAAGAACGACCCTATTGTATTTCTTCACTGGAAAGAGAAACTAAAATTTGAAAGTGCCCATTCGTAAACGAAATAATTTTTAATTTTGTCTAACTCACGAATTACCGTCAAACTAATTTTGTACACTTTGGTGACAGCTTAACATTCCAAAAAATATTGTAGCCATGAGTCACAACTTGTTGTCGTACATCCTAATTACTTCGAATATTTATTATAAAAGCAATCATGCTAAATAATCAATCTCCAAAGCCACCGGCATCTCGAACATTGTATTTTGCACCGTTCACTGTTACTATTTTCGACACTTAAGTTAAGAGAGAGATCGACCGATGCACAGAACGTTTCACGGAAAACAGACTTTACCTAGAAACGCAAGTCCCAAAATTCGTTCTCGGAATCAAAATAGGGGGAATGTACCCATAGAAAAATATGTCATCTCAAAAAGATCTACAGGAATTGAAAAGTTTTTACGATTACAAGGATAATATTTTCGTGTTTTGTATTACGAATATTTAATTACAATGTTATTGTATTCAGCTACGTTCTGTAAAATGTTTCTTTTGATTGTAGTTCCATAACTATTTGTTTGAATTTGTTCTTTCTTAGAGCTGTAAAAAATGTTGTAAATGAGTTCCAGGATTTAAAAGGAAAAGATATTTTATTAAAATTAAAAGCTTTCTTCAATTAAATAATATTTTATTATGACCACTCCAGCTTGTTCGTTCTACGTGCTGAATTGATATAAAGAAAATGTATAGTCAAAAGATCAATACAAATTTTATTGATTGAAATGTATTTAATTATGTTTTTATAAGCAATATTATTAATTACACTTCATTATTATTAATAGATAATTGTATTATTAATTTTTTACTTAGATAATGTTAACAAGTTTTTATTCTCATAAATTCTCTTCAATTACTTAAATTACGTAATTGACGGTAACATTCTCGGTAACGTTACCCAATTTTAAATTTCCACGAATTTAAGAACTCTACGTACTTATCAACTTGTTCTATTCTCTCATCGTTGAGGACAATGTTGCATATTGTTTTATCATCCTCTCCTTCAAACACCATAATTTTTGTTTTATTTACGTTAATCTTGAGGCACATGTTCTTCGTGCTTGTACTTAGTTTGCTCAACATTCTTTGCAAGTCTTCGATTGACTCTTCTATAACAACCTTATTATCTGCGAAAGCTAACCCACGTACTTTGACTTTCCCGAGATCCACACCTTTTTTATACCACCCTTCTCACGGTTGTGAGACGTGGCCACGAGTGGGATTTCCCGCGGTCCTACTGGGAGCTGGTGTCCTTTTTTAGATGACAGTTGCTCCCAGTGGGACTTTGAGGTGGTTGTTCACCTTATTTTTGAAATATATATATATATATAATTAAAAGCTAAAGGTTAACAACCACCGCAGGGTCCCACTGGGAGCAACTGTCATCTAACAATTGCTCAGTTTATGGTGCTGCGAGGGCTTTGGCTGATTCAAATCGAAGGCTCAAACCGACGATGGATCAAAAGATCAAAAGACGCTTGCATCAACTAAACAAGAAGATTGAATGAGCAAGACAGAATGCGTCCCGTGTTCAATGTGTGGTTGACTACATAACATCTGGTAGGCCGTTCACGGAAAGGGTTTAAAAGTTGGCCAAAGAACTGAGGATCTTGAATCACACATTGAACAAGTCAAAGCTGCTGACAATCAAGCAGCATATTGTTGCCAAATCCGGCTGTTACCTGACGCAAGGAGGAGAATACAGAAGCAGGAGAGGTAAATCAGGAAGAATCAAAAATTTCTCGCTCACCCATCTCACCTCTCCAGTAAACACCCTGTTTCTGTCACAATTCCTCCCAAGCCCAACGAGGTAGAGACTTTTTGAAGAGAGGTATACAAGATCCCGAAAACACTAAAGTTAAAAGAAGATACTGACAATATCATCCGCTTCAAAGAATGTCTCTTAAACTAGAACCGGCCGTGAAGGCCCGTCTCACACGCACATATAATCGAAACCTAGTATACAAAAATTGTTTTTTTAACCTTAGTAGTAACATTTTTTATTGTAATTCAATTGCAAAAGAATTCATTTGTAATTTCAATTTAGCTCTCTCGCTATTTTTATTACTTGTCAAAACATTATGTCATAAATTTATAAGTACATAAGTACTGACATGTACTCACAAATTGATACTATTACCTACTTATTTACGAAGAGTCTACCTAGACTAAAGAAATCTAGCTATGCATAACACAATACCTTCCCCTTTTTCCTGGAATTTTTACCGCAAAAATCCAGCTATTCGCACCGAAATTTCAGTATACGTTGTCACAGCCATCAGCTCAAGTTGAACTCTTCTTTTTACAATTTATTGATTTTACAACTAAGCTATCACAAAGTACTACAAGGAGCCCGCACGCCATATATCTATCCTGGCGCCAGTTCGCGATCGCCTGTCCGCGAATTTTCTCCATAGCGTGATTTATTTCCAGACGAGAGTGCCCCTTCAGAGAAAGTTTGCAACTAAATTGTCGTCTGCCACTATAGGTATTGTAATTTCTCAATTTGCCATATGTAGCGCTCTTATCTGTGAATAAATGACAATCCAAAGACAGGCGATCGCGGTTGTATGCTGTTTTCCATCATCTCCGCCACAGGCGTGCGGTCTCCTTGTAGTACTTCATGTAAGCTATCATCAAATGAAATTACGGTAGAGATAACGTTGGAGAAACAAAGATATGTCTTCCTGGAATCTTTGGTCAAACTGTGAGCATGATTATTATGTTGAAGTACTTTACCACATAAAATAGTATGTTCCAGGACCTATTTCCTAATCCCTATTTCTAATCGGGCTTTAGTAGATAAAACTAGTGGGGAACTTGTGGGTAACGTAACGCTTTGGCCGCGAGGACCCTACTAGACTTTCTAGTTGTGTTCTAGTAGGGGTCGCCCTTCGACAACTTTACCAAATAGAAGTTACCCTGCGAGGCTCTTATGGGGGTCTTTGTTTACTTGAACTAGATTTGATTTACATATAATTAGAAATTGTCTTCCAATATGTAAATCTGATCTAATATAAGTAGGTCTCCAAGAAATTCCAAATAATATGCAGCAAGACAAGTTCCCTGTGAATCATATTCAAGATTACCACAATATTTCCAAATCTTTAACGTTTGAATATTGTTTAAAACCTGGCTCGAAATGGCCATCTGGACTTTGGGAGATTTCGCGGTGGCCCACAAGGCTCGCGGCCCACGGGAAATCTCCCAAATTCCGGATGGCCAGTATGTGCCTGTTTAACCCTCTGACTTGACAAGCGTATCCCCACTTTGTAATCTATACCACGTGACCATCTCACCGATACAAAGTACATGAGTGTTAGTGCAAGAGTTTCGGGATAGCATCCATCAAAAAAGTGCATAGGCCCCCTAAATAACATATTTTTGTAATAATAAATAAATTATTAATAAAAGGTATTAAAAATAAAGTATCAGTAATAAAATTTAGGAATATTCAACAAAATTGCTTCAAATTGAATAAAAAATGACAGGTTCATGATACGAAATCATCATGAGGAACATCACCTCAAGAAAGAAAGGTCAACGTGAACAAAATACCTTCAAGTGAAAGAATTGTTCAAAATTCATTTAATTTATGGTAACGTTCTGTATTAAAACGATTTTTCGCAAGATTGCTTCAAATAAGTGGATAAAAAGTGACAGGTTTATGACACGAAAACCATGTGGAACATAACCTCAAGATGGGAACGTCAAATTGAACAAAATACCTTTGAGTGGCAGAATTGTCCAAAATTAATTAAATTTATATTTAATTTAAGGTGACGTTGTGTATTAAAACGATTTTTTGTTTGCAAAATGAAAGGAGTCAACAGAAGAACAATTTTCATGTATGAAGAAAAGAACGTACCTTTATGCAAAGAAGAATTCATTGCTTATCATAATCAATCAATAATTTTAGTACTTCCCTAACTTTCACGAGAACATAACTTCTCCTTCCTACTATCGCAGAATATCAAATTACCTTTTAGCCGCGAAAATTGCATGAAGTCTTGCGAAAAATCGTTTCAATACACATCGTCACCTTGAATGAAATGCAAATTGAATGAATTTCGAACAATTCTTCCACTCAAAAGTATTTTGTTCAATTTGACGTTTCCTTCTTGAGGTTATGTTCCACATGATAGTTTTCGTATCATTAACCTGTCACTTTTTATTCAATTTTGAGTAATTTTGTTGAATATTCTTCAACCTTAGTACTGATACGTCATTTTGAGTATTTTTTAATAATAATTTGCTACTTATTTTTTAAAAGTTTCTATTGAGGGGCACTTATTCCTCTCGAAATAGCTATACGACACAGCTCTGTCGTACTTATACACATCACGTTACGTGAAAGAGCACTACTATTGGTTGTTCCCTTTCTACATGCCTCATTTGACGATTTTTAACGATAACGGTCAGATGACCAGGCAGAGGGGTAAAACAGCCACATTTTTTAAACTTGTACACCTAAAGCACGTGAAACTCCGAAAAAAAAACTGTCATTTATATACTTTTTCTCTATATTTTCTAGAGAACATTGACCCTATTTTTCGAACTTCAAAAATGTGATGCGTTCACTTCTACAAACTAATAATATATTTTTATATTCGCGATATTCAGCCACACTCAAAACTTCAATAAAAACTTAGTCAAGTGTTGAAGATTTTGATATCTCATGGACATGTGACCATGACAGGCTGACAGAAAAATTCTATCATGGCGTCAGACAATATGTGTCGCCCGTGGCGCGCATCATTCAGGCGGCAATTCAAGAAACGCGTGTAGTTTAGTTTTGAAATACTTAAAGTTTTTGGGGATAAGGAAATCTCAAACTTTTTAATGGACCTATTATTTTTCCACAACAAAATTCTTAGGAATAATGTTGAAAAAATTCTATATTCATTGAAACATTTTTAATTATTTTATTACATTTGAAAATTGAAAAGACATCAGAAGGTTTATTTTCAGAAGTATATACGCCTACCCCAAAAGAGAAACGGCGACTTCTGTCACCTCCAACACTCAAGGCCGCTGTGTAAGCATAGCAGCGGCAAAAGACCACCTGCAAACTACACCATGCTCCTAATTTTGTGTCTAAAACATCATCGCAAATGATTTCATACATCGTATTAATTTAACTATCTATATTCTAATCGCATCCGTCACTTGACTTGGTCCGTGGCTATGATGGAAAACCGGGTTCTTCTTAACACGAAAACAAGTTTGAAAAAAAAAATAACAAGACATGAGAAGATACGAGAATGACAACTGGGTAAGGACTATTTGAAGTTTGCGCCTCGAATACTTTCTTTCAAATGTAACAAAGTTCGAACCTCATATGGTCCTTATCCAGTTGTCATTCTCATGTCTATATATATATATGCTGGATAAAATATTGGAAACTCTGTCTTAGAATGGTTCAAATCTGTATTATCTTGTCCATATAGTACGGCATTACATTTTATTCGACAATATAGATCAAAAGTCGGAAAAGTGGAAAATGATATTGAGTTTTATCGATCCTTCATAGTAAATACCAATCCAAATAGAAGAATGGTGGCCACCGGGGTTCAAAAAGTTTGAACTCATCTAGATGTTCATTTTTAAATTAATATCAAAAGTTAGACGAGCAGAAATAAAGTCTTATAATTCGAAGAGCTAAAACTGGAACGAAGAATTATTTATGATAGAGCCGTTAAGAGCAGTGACATTTAATCCCTGTGCTACCTCCATTGTAGTGCATACCTGTGAATCTTCAAAGTGCAAGGGTACTCGTGCCTTGCATTTAATTCTCAATTAAAGAATAAAAGCACTTTCTGCCAAAAATTGGATAAGTATAATGTTATCAGATCGTACGTACACAAGCGAAACATTGTTTAACTTTCATTGGGGCATGTAAAACACATATTTTGTTTAAAAAAACTTGAATGCGACATCATAAAAATATAGCATTTCTAAAATACGATAAGTTAATACAATAGAATCACAGATACTCATCACTCAGTTGTGGGCACATTTCCCGTACTCTATTCTCTATACTCTATAGTCTATAGTCTATATGTCTTATAATTCTGCTTCGTGAAAGTATACAAGTTTGAACGAGTTGGTTATGAAATTCCTTGGAATTGCTCGTCTACGGCTCGTTGTTGCACATTATTAAAAATTGTCGGAAGTTTCCAAGATGTTTAGGAAAAAGAATTAACAGATTTTTACAAATGTATGTTACTGATTCTAAATTACTATATATGTTTCATAAAAATCTGACATATTATATAGAAAAGAAAACTTAATTTAGGTGGAAAATTGGAATTATTTTAAAGCGTAACAAAAAGAAGCATATGAAATCCGAAATTAAGAATGTGTTTTAATCATTAAAGTTAGCAAACAAAAAGACTGAATTTCAGGTATTGAAGACCTGAAATTCAGGTAGAAAGTACTTGAAATTAAGACGATATTTATGTAAGCTGTGGTCAGAATGTGCAGAAAAGAAATCAAAGGTGTCATTGTCACTATTCAAAATTGAATAATTTGCAAATGTAAATTTAAAAAATTGAATATATTGTAATTTAGAATCATGAAAATTTACGTATTTCAGAAGTAAACATCAAAAGTTGTATCATTTTGTGTTAGGCACATGAAATATTAAAGTGTACTGATATATCTTTAAAGTACGTATTTATTTAATTTGGCTATAATTAAAAATTTGATTTTAGACAACGTGTTTGTTTCTTCTAAAAAAGTTTGAAAATGATGTTTGTGTCCTTTAGGAAATTCAACGTTCAAATATTCAAATTAGAGAAAAAGTTGTTATCTTTCCATTATATTTTCCATGTATGGAATTTCTATACATGTCAATTTAGAAGTTTGTAGACAAATCGGTTGAATATTGTAGGCTCCAGTTCGACTGAACTGATAAAAATGATACATTTTTCATGTTTTCTGAAACTGGTGCGTCCATATACTAAAAAATGAACGGTGTATATGCACAGAAATGATTTATTACCTACATATTTAGATTATAACTGCAAATATGAACTGATTTTCATGAATCTTTTTCTCACTTTCTTCTAACTACATAAATAAATTTATTCTGCGAATTAAAATCAAATTAATCCATACTTTCTATATTGCCAGTTTTTGAAACCAGCCTTAATCTCATAACAATGAAAGGGTCATTCGTTCCGCATAATTTGACTAGTAGCACAGTATCTGCCTCGAGGGGTACACAACTCCTGCAATCGGTGTGCAAAGTGCATTGTAATCACCTTGTTATCACCTTGCAATCACTGCAATCACATTGCATCTTCATAGCGCAATCATGCAATCGGTGTACACCGAATTTTGAAGTTATATACCTCTCGATCTGTTCCTCTTGTTTGCCAATGTTCCACGAGCACGCGGCGAAAACGCAGAGAGCGTCATTGTTATTTTACTCTTCTTTTCGATTATTAATTAAAATATAATTTGTTTTTTAAAAAACGGCTCTGAACGCAAACCCATTCTAATAAATCCCCTTAAGGCAGTGTCAACCTGAAATTCAGTACGGCGTACTTCTTAATTTTAGGTAACGAAAGCCTTACTTGTTATTTCAGGTTGCCTTCAACTTACTTTCAGAACTGTACATTGAAAGTTAGGTGCAGAGTTTACTTTATTTCATTCGAGAAATGTTTATTTCTTATTTAACATAAGTAAGTGCTTTATTGAAGATAGTTTGTATACCTAAATTTAGTGGCTTTCTTAATTCAAGTCAAATATGAAATTAAGTGGAATATAACTTTTAAGTATTTGTTGTTACTGTGTATCTCGCGCAAAGATAGTAATCGCCGACTACCCGAAAGGCCCACAACGGCATTTTTGGGATTGCTAATTTGGTCACCAGAAATAATGTGGTTTATGTAAGTGCATGGCACTAGAGCCCCATGAGGCTTAACACGTATTTCCCACAAGAAAGAAATAAGTTTTTGTAAATTTGATTCAAAATCCTCAATATTATCTCAATCGAGTTAAAACTCAACATTTCTCTTCGCAGTTAGCCATAGAATACGAATAAATGATCCCTTTTCAAATAACAACACCATAAGGCTGTTATATAGCGTCCCAAGAAAACCCCATAAGTGAAAAAATGACTTTTGCGTATATTTGGCGCTAATGATGACCTTTTTGCAGTTTTTGAAATGCAAATTGTTTCTGGCACATAAAAGACCATTTCATACTAATAATTAGATGTTCACATACACTTTTCAAACAATTTATTATTGTTTTTAGCAATTTGATCATAGAATAGATTTAGAAAGTCGCTGTTTTTTCAAAACTGTTCACATCTTATGCAATTTCCAATTAGAGAGAGGTGATAGTTGATTAATGTAAACAAGAGTGATTGTTTCACCACTTTATTATTTAGTAATATTCTCTTAGAATAATGCTACAAAATTGCAGTTAGAAAAAAAACACTTTTAGTCCAAGTTTCGATTGAAATAAGTTAAAATATTGATCAGGGACAGGAAAATTGATTGATTCAACAATTTATTGTTATTATTAATAATATTCCATTTGAATAATGCTAGAAAGATGCGGTTTTTTCTGAAATTTCTCGCGTTTTGTCCGATTTTCAATTGGAGTGAAGTAATAATTAATTGAAGTGAACAAAAGTAATTGTTTAAGCAATTTATCATCATTGTTAATAATATTCCCTTTGCTTAATGGTAGAATGTTGCAGTTATTTCTGCAATTTTCAACTGTTTGTCTATTTTTCATTAGGTGTGACTTATTAATTAATTAGATTCAGCAAAAATAATTGTTTAAACAAATTATTGTTGCTTACGACCATCTTCATCTATATCAATGCCTGATAGTTGCGGTTTTCCGGCAATTTTTACCTTTCTGTCCTTTTCTCACTTAGTGAGATAATAATCAATAAAAGTTAACGAAAAAGTTGTTTAAACAATTAAATATTGTTTATAATTATCTTTTCTTAGATAATTGCTAGAAAGTTGTGGTGTTTTCTGAAATCTTTGCTTCGCCTTCTGAGTTGATAAGAAATATGAAGTCAACCTCAACCAAAATTATTTTTCAAATAGAATTATTGTTTTAAGTGAATTTCCTAGCGGACCGAATGAACGGAACGGATACGCTGCAGCGTATCCTCATAGTATCCACATCGTATCCTCTCCGTATCATACTGCTTACGCGATTATGGATGCGCTTGAAGTCGCCTTCATCCCACGTTTTTGATAGGTATTATATTCTTTCATTGTTTTTAATGTTGCAAGGAAAACTATTGCAATTACTCCGTGACCTACTAACGCAAAATTTAACGTAGAATCCGAGTTTTAACAATTAAAATGTTCATCTTCTTTTTTTAATGAGTTTTTCTCGCATGATACGGAGAGGATACGATGTGGATACTATAAGGATATGCTGCAGCGTATCCGTTCCGTTCATTCGGTCCGCTAGGGTTATTTTCGCTCTTTTTCCAATGCTCAAAAAAAATAATTCATAGAAAAAAAGCTATCTTACACAAGAGGTAAAAACAAGGAATGGAATAATTAGGAGTAGGTGGAAGGACTAGGTCTTTAACTGAAAGAGAATATTTAAAATATATTTTTCTCTAATATTTATTTATTATTTGTTAAAAACTGAGAAGGCGAAAAAAGTTAAAGATTTGAGAAAAAACCACAACTTTCGAGCACTCAGTTAAGAAAAGATAGTTATAAACAATATTAAATTGTTTAAACAACTGTTTTGTTATCTTTCATTGACTATTACCTCACGAAGTGGAAAAAGGACAGAAATGTAAAAATTGCCGAAAAAACCGCAACTATTAGGCATTGATATAGACGAAGATAGTCATAAACAACAATAATTTGTTTAAACAATTATTTTTGCTGAATATAATTAATTATTAGGTCACGCCTGATGAAAAATAGACAAACATTTTACAAATTCAGAAAAAACCGCAACATTCTACAATTAGGCAAAGAGAATATTATTAACAATGATAATAAATGCTTTAAACAATTATTTTTGTCAACTAGAATTGATTATTACTTCACACCAATTGAAAATTGAACAAAAAGTTAGAAATTTCAGAATGAACTGCATCTTTCTAGCATTATGCAAATGGAATAATAATAATAATAAATTATGTGAACAATAAATTTTCTCAACTCTCATTAATAATTTAGCTTATTGTAATTGAAAATTGGACTAAGAGTGAATTTTTTTTTTAAACTGCACTTTTGTAGCATTATTCTAAGAGAATATTATTAATAATATTAAGAAATTGTTTAAACAATCACTTTTGTTAACATTATTGAATTATCACCTCCATCTAATTAAAAATTGGACAACAAGTGGAGAATTTCTGAAAAAAACGCAACTTTCTAACTCTATTCTATGAGAAGATTGCTAAAAATAATAAATTAAATTGTTCAAAAAATTTATGTAAGCATATAATTATCAGTATGAAATGGTCTTTTATGTGCCAGAAACAATTTGGATCAAAAAACCCGCAAAAATGTCATAATTAGCGCCAAAAACTCGCAAAACCCATTTTTTCACTTATGGGGGTTTTTGGGACCCTATAAAACAGAGTTATGGTGTTGATATTTCAAAAGTAATATCTAATTCATATTCTATGGTTAATTATGAAGAGAAGTGTTGATTTTCAACTATATTGAGATAATATTGAGGATTCTGAATGAAATTTACAAAAACGTCTTTTTTTTCTTATGGGAAATACGTGTTAAACTTCATGGGGCTTGCGACACCTCTAAATATATTTTTTTATGAACGAAACAAAAAATGGATTTATTTTTGTGTGGATTCGAACAAATTTCCGGCCTGTCTCTAGTAGTAGTTTATTTCAGACTACACCGTCTATCACATATACAATACATACAACAGTAACAAAAATAATTACAATGAATTTACAGAAAATTTCTTCTAAAAAACTATCGTGGTATTTCCAGCATTTATAAAATCATTCTAATACATTTTTTACAGCTAGCTGTGTCAATATAAGATAAAACACCCTTCCAAAATATTACTTGGTTTGCACACGTCGATGATTCAGTAAAATGTTTTTCTTTAATTTCTATAAATCGAGGGCACTCGTTGAGAAAATGGTTAGGATCAACACTATCGACAAAACAAAACAGACATGAACCTTAGCTAAAATTTTATGAATTTTACCAAACAAAAACATGTGGTCTGAGTGATAATTTGCGAGTCTTAGCTGAGCTAAACCCCTTTTAAAATTTAATTCCATTCTACAAGTGAGATAGAGTTGAGTTCTCTGTTTTGAGGAAATATAAGACCAGAACCGCAGGCTCCTAGAACGGGTCCTAGCTTCCAAATCCCGTCTAAGCGAGGCCCTCATGTAACCACCCAAAACCATGCTCGCACTTGAAGCCAGGCCTTCCAGAGAGACCCCGCTCCATAAGTGCAACATTTTACACGCATCAAAATAATGTCTGAGTTGCGAATACCATTTTGAATGATTATTTCTGGGCTTAGACCTTGCCAGTACAATTATTATCTCTAAGCACTGACTTGAATACCGTAAAGAGTCCATACAAGAAATTTTTTGAATCCAAGACAGAGTCCTAGCGAGGCTGACCAATAGTCTATTTAAAAACTGTTTATGACCTTCAAAGTAGCACCCGCAGCCGCATTTGCTGTACCGACAAATTTTCTCATGGCATCAACATACCTACAACAGTTACTATGAATAACACCAAGATAATTATAATTGCCTGTTACCTCAATTCTATCCTCGCCAAGCTTAAAAGAAATAAACTTTTTTACACAATTCCGGGCGCTGTTGCGGAAAATAACAATCTTAGTTTTACTTGCGTTCAAAACCAGACCATTTTGTATACACAGCAGCCGTAGCGCCTCGAGTTTCCTATTTAATTCCATAGGTGTGTGCGAGAGAAGGTCCAGGTCATGCGCGTAAGCTAACAATCAAATTTCTAGCATGCTATTTACAGAGAGACCTCTACAACCCTGATTTATTTAAAAAGTTTCAAAGTCACTAGTAAACAAAGAAAATAATAGAGGACTTGGTACATCTCCCTGTAGAACACCCTGAGGCACCTTAACATAGTCGGTTGTACCATTATTTGTTCTTATACAAGTATACGCATTTTTGTAAAAATTTCTAAGAATATTTAGAATTTCCGAGCTTACACCAAGAGTATGCAATTTGTTTTATGACAGATCATGCGGAACTGAGGGAAATGAACTTTTAAGTTCTACAAATGCAGCGTAAGCTGCACTTCTAGGGTGTCTCAAGTGTATCTGAATTATAGATTGCAGAGTAAAAAGGTTATCCAGGCATCCCCGACCCTTTCTAGAACCAGAGTGAAACACGGGGATCGCATTATGGTCTTCGCACCAAGTATTTAGTCTATTAGTTAACATTTGTGTGAACATGTTTGCAATACAATTCACCAATGTTATCGGTCTTTAGTTATCGGGAATGTTGATATCGCCCTTTTTAAGTAGCATCGTCGTAGTCAAGCACCCCCAAACATTAGGCACTTTTTCGGTCTTCATAATTTTGTTAAATATTTGTTCCAAATAGAGTAACCAGTTCTCAGGCAGTTTTTTATAAAAACTATAACTAATGAGGTCAGACCCCGCTGCTTTAGCATCTTTACATTTTTTAAGACTTTCTTTCAACTATAAATAGGTTATAGAGCCATCCAGCTCAGGGTGAGAAATACAGATTTCAAGAGGGCGACTAATTATTTTAATTGAAAATAGATCTCGCAGAAAATTGTACCACGTTTTCAGACTAATAATGTTAGGTGCAGCGAATTTCTTACGCCTCTTATTTATAATAGACGAAAAGGATGATGAGCTATGGGCAGCAGTTATTTCATCTACAATATCATTTTCATAGTCGATTCACTTATTCTGAAAAATTTCAAATATCTTTTCTTAGCATCAAGATACGCCACATGACTCATCTCACTGTTATCATTTCTCTGAAAGGCCTGAAACTCTGCGACCATGCTACTTCTATCCACGTGACAATCCTTGTCAAACCACGGCCTGTCAGTGGATCTAATACCCATCCCGTCATACACTTTATGAGCCATACCTAATTCCTTTGCAGTTTCGAAAATAATACTTATTAATTTATCATTTAACATATCAACAGTTCCATCAACAAGTGTAATCTCATCCTTCCATCTCATGCTTACGGTAAAATCGACAGATTTACTGTTATCAAACATTAACTTTACATCTTTAGAGTTATTACCTTGGCTGTGTTTATAATACTCGGAGTGGTAAACAAAATTTAAAATTAAAGAGACAGGCAGGTGATCAGACATTGTCAAAACAGGAAACACATTAAAATTATCAAAAGATGCAAGCCCGTCAACCGAAGCCCATATGAGGTCAACTACGCTTGAACCTAAAAGACTTTTAAACGAGAAATTCGCAGGTGAATCTTCTCGGGATCTACCATTTAAAAGATAAAACCCTTTGTTGCTCATAAATAAAGCCAATCACTTACCTCTATTATTAATAACAGTCATTCGAAATCCTAACAGCATAAAAGTTGTCGCGGTTCAAAAAAATACTTTCGTCTAATTCGTTAATCGTACCTAATCTGCAATGAAAATTACCACCTATAATTATAGGCAACTTCGAATACGTATCATGTATTGAGGAAAACACAACATCGGGATCCTCTAAAAATCTATTAATATTCGAAAGAGGTGAGATGTGAACAACCCCCAGTAATAACTCTGTCGATTCACGTCGAACCTTAAGAATAATAATATCATGAGAAGAGTGAATTAAATGTGCAGAATATACCCAAGTTTTCAAAGCCACCAAAATACCGTCCTTTGCTCTGCCTTTGTTTGCATCTCTCCAAGCTGGTGAATGGAACAGCTGCATATTCCTGAAGAAACCTGAAGTATGCAAACTCGGTGATTCCAACCGAGTTTCATATACGCACAAGATATCAGAATACTTGAATGTATTTTCAATATCCTTCAGGTTAGAGAAACCATGCATGTTCCAAAAGATGATCTTAGAAAGTAAATCAGAAATCGCTTCACCGTGGGCATTAAAGGCAGGGACTTCCAGCTATTGTGCCGAATCATTCTCCTGCGAGAACTGAGAATCAAGAGGGGGGTCAATTTTGTTCCCCATCAGAAAGGACTTTATACTTTTATTATTCTTGTCCTCAGTCAGAAGATCTCGATTTGATGTTCAGCCTCTCTTCTTCATTTTTCTTTCATCTTCTATCTGCTCTACAACATCACCGGAGTCGTCCTGAACCTTGCGCTTTTTACTACCTTTAATGAAGTATTCCACCTCATCAGCTGCGATTTCTTTATCACCAATATAGAGCTTGTTTCTTCTAATATTGGCATGGATTCCGGCCGCTTTCAAGCGCTCTTGCTGGTTAAGAATTTCTTTCCTCTGCTCCCTTTCCTGCTTGGAACGATCATTTGCAATTACGAGGTTAAGTTTTTTAAATTCCGATAGTTTAGTAAAAATGAGTTTCACCCATCTTACTGCAATGAACCTGACAAGGACCGGACGGTTACCTTTAGTTTTTCCTAGTCTGAATACATCCGCGATTGCCACCTCAGGTAAATCCAAATTAACACTCTGAAATGTTGATATTATTGTAGCAAGCAGGCCTGTACGATTGTCATCGTCTTTCATCCCAAAGATAACAATGTTGTTCTCTCTCTCTACGTTCTGCAGAATCTATTTTCTTTTCGAGCCCAACCACTTTCTCGGATAAAATCCCCATATTATCTTTAATTGTTTTCGAAATATTACAAGACTCACGTATTTCTTTGCGTAGCTCATTGTGCGAACTTTTTAGTTCCTCCAGACTCTTTGCGAAGTTGCCAAGAGCTTCCTTCAGATCAAAACCATACATTGTCAACACAACACTTGAAAAACATTAATCCAAATAAACAGATGTACCGCTGAAGAGACTACATTTTTTATGCACTATGACAAGTCAGTGTACACGATTTCAAGTTCACTAGAGCATAAACACAACACGTCTACTCGCTATAATAAATAGTATAATAGTATAATAAATTACAAACATAGGTAAGTGCAGTAAACGGTGTTTTTTTGTTAAATATTTTTTTTATTTTATTCCTGGAACAATATTTAAAGGGTTGCAGTATACAGCATTAGAGAAACAAAAAACCGAATTTTTGTAGGAGAGCGAAATAAAATTCTGTAAAATCGAAATCACCATTTAAAGTTAAAAACAAAAGATTACTCCCGGACTGAAGTGTTTCTGAGTGGAGGCCAAAAAAGTATAATTAAAAAAAATGTACGGTTTCGAGAAATAAAAAGTGGAAGTTTACAATCTCAAAGTGACAGGAACCTCAAAATGAAACAGGCTCGGTTGATGATCACGACAAAAAGTGCGATTTTCAGTTTGAACAAAAAATAAAAATTTGCTACCGAGATATTGAGTTGCTAAATTGAGAGACAATGAGTTTTTCCTAGAAAAAGTGAACCAATTCCGAGCAAATCATTCAAGAATTTGGTGGTTCTAATTGCATGGGTTTTGAAAATCGTTTTTGGATAGCGATTAAAAATCTATTTTTCAATTTATAAAAATAATAAAAACTTGCTCCCGAAATATGGGCAGGCTGAATAAGAATAAAAAAGTTTTCATTGAAAAAACTCATTCTGTTCCGAGAAAATAAAGATTTAATATGACGGTATCGGACTGTCACTGTTGTAAAAGTTATAAAAGTAGCTTTTGGTAGAAAATGAAGATTTAACATTTTATGTTGGAATTTGATTACGGTATTTTGAAGCGAACAGCGTGGCAACTAGCTTAATTCAAGAGTTTTTTCTTTGAAAAAAGTATATTATTGTTTTACAGTATTTAAAAACTTTTAGGAAGAGAAATATGGTCACAAGAAAGTTTAAAAATAGATAAGAGGTTATAGGCATGTACAAAAAAAGAAGACAGCAGACATGTGTACAGAGATTCAGGTATCTGGTTACGAATTACCCATCTTTTTATTACTCCAATAAAAATGAGATTTCGAACAAATCCTTCAACAACATGTACTTGGTTTTTAAATCATTTTTAATGCAAAAAGCTAATTCTTGCCAAGAATGTCGGTTATCTAGCTCTGTCCTGTAACCCTTTATTTAAAAAACGTATAAACCATATCTTAACAAACAAAAACATACTGTCATATTTGAATTTTGTGTTTTGTTTTTCATGAACCCCTAATATTCTTTTTTAAATCTCTATAACTTTTGACTTAATTGAGATATTCATCGTTTTATTTTCATTTTTATAGCGCTTATTATCTTCTTTTGTGATCCACCAAAAATATAAAAAAGGTGTAGTCGAGAATGGCGCAAACTCGCGAACTTATAGCGGTAATGCAGCACTAAAGCGCTTGCCCTTATATTGGTGGTAGCTTTCTGGTACTGAGTCGCAGAAGGCTCATAGACTCAACGCTATTGGCTGAGAACAGCGTCTCTAAGCGCGTCATATATTTGAAATTGCACCACGCATCTTATTAAACACTCATTTATAGATATAGGAATGATGTGATCTAGTAATCACAACTAAACAGTTTAGAAAGGGCTGTATCGTAATGTACAGCTTTACGATACTCTACGCTGTCGCATAAAAACGCGTTTATGCACCGGAGTCACATAAAATAGTATATGCGCCAATGTGCACAATTCGTGTCTTCACGCGACTCGCTTACAATGCTCGTAGGACTTATCTCGTCTCGGCTTCGATCGTCCTGCGAGCGTCTCCACTCGTCGCATAAAGATCCTAATTATGCACCTTGGTGCATAATATACTATTACCTATTAATAGTTATGTACAATATTCACTAGGCCGGTTAGTTTTCCAATTTTTTTTGCTGACCAAAATTTAATACCTCGAAAAAGTGAAAAGTAGTGAATAGTAATAAATATTTTTTTTAAATGAATAAATTTTGTTCAAATTAGAATTTTTCGATATGAGCAAAAAACATTTTTTTTTGAGTTAAATGCACACTTTTTCGGAAGAAGTTGAATATGTCAAACCTGAATTTTACCTATTCTTTTTTGATTTTTAAAAACAACAAAATAAATTTTTTGCATTACATTTACTAAAAAAAATGGAAAATTTTAATTTTCAATAAAAAAAATTTCAACCAAATACTTCAATTTAAGGAATTTTCAACCAAACATTTCAATTTTAGGAATTTTCAACCGAAAGGTGACATTTTAGATCAAAAAGAGGAATTAGTAGTTGAATTTTCAACCTAAAAAGATTTTAGCTTTAAACCAGAAACAGTTAAATTGATTAAAAAAGACAAACTATTTAATATTTATTGATAATGAGATAATATAAAATGATGAAAAGTGTCCAAATGTGAGACCATACATACTTTAAACTAGCACCATTTTTATTTCAAATAATCCTGATCTCAAAAATATAGATTACCAATAAGATTTCAGCTCTATAGAATCTCGCCCTATAATTATATGTTGCAAAGAAGACCACCAACGGTTCTTATTATTTTCTACCCTGACAGAAGATTTGACTGTCCATTAATAAGTTGAATAGTGAATAGATTGTCCAGCCCCTCTAATTCGAATTTGTGGGTGTGCTCACGTCATTCAAACTGCAACGCACAATTTGCTTGTATACATGTAATATGGTAAAATCGAGCAATATCTCGTTACACCGTAATCGATGGACAAAGAAAAAAATTTGGCAGGAAAATGTAGCGTAAAGTAAATTTGTGGGGCGGGACGTGGCCGATTAAGGAAACTTGAGATTTCAAACTGAAAGATGTGGATCGCTCGTTGACGAGGAAATACGAGATTTTTTATTTCTTTTGGTTTAGCTAAAGCAAAGGTACCCTACATTGAGACCTTTCCCATTACCTTTTGTCGAATATACGCGTTTATGCGTGTATCCGCGATTGTGGTTCAGCAATTCAGCATTGTGCATCAATTACTGATGTGAGAATAATGGCCACAAGATTCTTTGGAAAGTTGTGAAAAAAATAAATAGAAAAGAACAACAAAAAGAAAAAATCGAAGTGAAGATCTGAAACTGAACCTCACATTTATTTCAATATAGAAACTATATTTTTTTGTTATAAAAATCTATAAATTAATGTTAGAGGGTGTCTACTTAAATCCTGGAAAAAAATCCCGGACAATTCCTGATTTTCCTTCAGAGTTTTATGCTAAGAAAAAACTTACTGATTGTTGTTTTTATATAAGAACATATGATTGAAAAATATTCGACTTTAGCTTTCCAGATGAAGTTTGAAAACATGAAAAGTTGATTTTATGGAAAACTCCATGTTTTTATTTTATCCATTATTTTTTAGATATTCGTGCTTGAATAAAGAAGACATTCTGCTAGTTTGATGCAGGCCAAATTATTTTTTTAGCCACGAGGATTTCTTTGAGAAAAATTTAAGTTTTTAATTTTTCTCTCGAACGATGCAATAACGATGCAAGATATCATAAAAGAATAAGAGGTATTTTTTGTAGAATATTAAAAAAATTTACAAAGTTTTTCCTTAGCATTTTGTCGAATCTTTCATTATTTCTAAAAGAAATACAAAAATTCAATTTTACGAAAAAATATTATCGTGGCCACAATGATGCTTTTGCCTACATAATAGTCTAAAGATGTTTCCTGCATAGGAGTACCAATTTAGAAAAAACAAATTGAGGACATAAAGAGTGCTTTTTTAGAAAATCGACTTTTCATATATTCAAAAAAATCGTAGCCATTTTGTTAATTTTCAACATTTTGTTAATTTTTGGTTGGATACAATAATTTTTTTAAACTTTAGGTTTAAAAATACTTTAGGTTTTAAATTATCATTCTTTACGAAAATTCCGTGTTACAACTGAAAATTATAATTCTTCTGAATAAATTGCAGTTCCAACTCGTAATTTGCTAAAATTTGAAAGTTCCCTGTTCCAAATCAGAATTGTAATTCTTTTCAAAAACTCCCTGTTCAATTCCGAAATTTTATTTCTTTTTGAAAAGTATACGTTTCAACTCAGAATTAGTATTCTTTTCAAAATTTTGAAAATTTTCTGTTCCAACTCAGAATTTATTTAAATTTTAAAATTCCCTGTTCCAATTCAGAATTATAACTATTTAAAAAAGTTCCCTGTTCAGATACAGAATTTTAATTTATTCGAAAAATCTTAGTTTTAATTCGGCATCAGCATTATGTTGAAAAATTATCTGCTCCAAACTCAGAAT
The DNA here is from genome assembly GCA_011634705.1 of Andricus grossulariae. Lineage (NCBI taxonomy): Eukaryota > Metazoa > Arthropoda > Insecta > Hymenoptera > Cynipidae > Andricus > Andricus grossulariae. The sequence goes on from JAABKJ010007545.1 coordinate 161,981,447, forward strand.
TTATTTAAATTTGAAAATTCCCTGTTCCAAGTCAGGATTATAATTATTTTGGAAAATTTCCTGTTCCAATATAGAATTTTAATCATTTTTCGAAATTCCCTCAAATATTTGAAATCAGTTGAAATTTTTGATAAATTTGTTTAATCCTCTAAAATCCAGTCAAATATTTTTAAATCCCAAAAGATCTCTAGAAATCCTGTAACAACCTTGGAATACCTTGCAATCTGCAGAATTTTTGGAAAAACTGTGAAATCTCATTAATTTCGTTAAATTCCTAGGAAATTCCTTCAAATATTTTGAAATCCCGTGACAGGGTGTCTACTCAAATTCTGAAAAAAAAGATCCTGGCGATTCTATGGTTTTTCCAGGTATCTCTGAATTTGTACGGGTGCAATTTTTCCTAATTTAAGTATTCAGCATCGCATTTTTGAAAGCAATTTGAATTTACCCCATTTATTACACATCTGTGAATGGATCAATTGCAATTAATTAAATTGATTGAAAATTCTTGAAATCTACTTGAAAAGTGGAATAACTATACAATAATTTCACAAGTTAATTATAAATAATTTTGTTTCAATCCTTATAAATATAAAAATGTCTAAAAATGTTTTAAAATGTTAGCTCTTATATGTAAAATTAAATAACGATGTGTTTTATTTTGTGGAGGTTACTTTATAATAGGAGAAATATTTTCTTGATGGTCAACATTTAAATTTAATTTAAATTTGATTCTGAAGTCCAAGAATTTGATTAATATTTTAAACAAATTTCAATATCACGATAATTAAAACAAATTTAAGCACGCTCGAAAAAATTCTCTGACATTTCCAGGTTTTCCAGATGAGTAGGAACCCTGTGTTACTTCTTCTGATATGAAAAATAATTCAATCTGACCCTTTTCGAATTAAAAACTGTATTGCAATTCTTTTATGATTTTGAATCAAATAAATTATACATATTAAATTTCAATTAAAACTTCATTTCAAAGGTCAGTATTGAGAGAAGCGTTTGTCAGAGGTCAGAAGTGAAATATTAAAAGGTCAAAATCCAAACCAATTCAATATCTTCTATTGGCATAATTTTGAGTTTTTTGGAAAGGAGATTTTTTCCAGAGGTCTCCCTAATTTTCTTTAAAAGAAGCTGATAAAGAACTTGGTTCTCAATTTGAGAAAAGAATTAAAATCTATAATAAATATATGACAATAACAATTTGTATCAAATTGAAAACCAGAAAGTTAAATTTAAATAAAAAATTTAGCAACAAATTAATGAAATAAATAATTATCGTTCTCACATCATAGAATCGAAGTAAAAATTTTATTCTCAAATTACGTGAGCAGACTAAATAAAAAAACGACCAGCGTTATTGTCAGGTGTCAAGGATGAAATGTCATAAGTCAGAGGTCAAATACTAAAAAGTCAAAATCCAATTCAATTCAATATCCTCCACTAGCACCATTTTCAGTTTTTTGGAAAGAAGATTTTTTGCAGAGGTCTTACTAATTTCCTTTTAAAGAAACTGATGGAGAAATTGGTTCTTAATTAAAAAAAAATCTATAATATATATAGAGCAATAACCATTTGTATCAGATTAAAGCCCAGAAAATTAAATTTAAACAAAAAAATTAGCAAGAAATTAATTTAAAGAATACTGATCGGTCTCACATAACAGAATCGAAATAAAAGTTTAATTCTCCAATTACGCTAACAGTCTGAGTCAACAAAAACGACTACCGTTATTATATAAATAAAAAATTAGCAACAAATTAATAAAACTAGCTGTGCATTCGATCTCGAGTGTTTCCACTTTATTTGTATTTATATTTATATGGTGCTCACTTCACGAGCTCTTTGCTTACCGTTTGCAAATGTATTTGCTTCCTCATAGAGGAAGCATTTGTGGTTTCTTGAATAATAGACAAACTAAAGTTTTTATTTTGATCAATTTGAGAATAGAAATTTACCAAAATTACAAAATAATACAAAAATTTTTTTAAATACAATGACAAATCAGAAACATCAAATTTTGTATTTAAAATGCTAATTTTTGAGCTGGAAAAGAAAAGGGGGAAATTCTATCGCACTCTATCCCTTTTCCAGCTTTATGCTTTATGCTTTATGCTAAGTTAATTTAAGTTAAGAGTTAAGTTTTCAATTTAAAAAATTAACTTGCAACCAACAGGATGAATTTTTCAGCAAAAATTATTTAAATTTGTTAATAAAATATAGTGAAATTCAACGAAAAAATAAGAATTTTCAACAAAAATTCAAAATCAACTTTGAATTATGTTGATCAAAAAAATGTCACTATAAAAAACCGTTTTTAAATATTATGCATTACCGCAGCTTCCTTGCTGTTCAATAAAATGTATCAATGTTATGAGTCAATCGATTCGTCTCGAATTAACATATATTTTCTATTCTCACATCAACTTTAAATTATGAGAATGAGACAATTTTTACTATCAAAATAGATTTTTAATATAATATAAATTACCATAACTTCCTTACTCTTCAATAAAATGTATGAATAATATACGTGAATCGATTCGTCTCGAACCAAGAAATATTTTTTATTCTTGTATCAAGTTTGAATTATGTTAGTGAAAAAAGTTTTACTATGATGAATCGTATTTTCAAATATTATGCATTACCATAGCTGCCTTACTCTTCAATAAAATATATCAATATTATAGGTCAAACGATCCGTCTCGAACAAAGGAATCTTTTTTATTCTTGTATCAACTTTGAATTATGTTAGTGAAAAAAGTTTTACTATAAAAAACCGATTGTCAAAATATATAAATTACCATAACTTTCCTACTCTTTGATAAAATGTATTGATATTGCAGGTCAATCGATTCGTTTTGAGCCAGTGAATCTTTTATATTCTTGCATCAACTTTGAATTATGATAATGAAAAAAGTTTTACTATAGAAAATCGATTTTTAAAATATTATTAAGTGCTAATAAAAATTTAATAAATATTTTTAGAAATCCTTCAGTCAGTTTCAAGAGATTAGTGATGAAAATAAGCCCTCCAAGTTTCATCGATTTATCTGCAACTGTTTTCAAGTGATCGTGTTCACAAAAAAAGTGTGACATCCACACACACACACATATCCAGACAATTGCTTAGAACATTGTATTAGACATTATTAAATTGAGGAAGTTTTAATTAAATGAATTTAAAAATTCTGGAAAATGTTACCATTACAAAGATTCCTCTGTGAGAAAGCAAAAATTAATGATTTTTCTCACATCATATAATCGAAATACACTGCCAAAGCAGTTTCTCAGCGGGCAGGGCGAGAGACGGTTGCAGCTCTCGCCTCTGAAGAGCGGCAGTGCGGGAGCACTCAGTAGAGTATATTGCGCAATATTATGCATCCCAATTGGAAACGGTTTAGGCCGCCCTGACTGTTTACGTTTCGAGGGTACCGATTTTCTAACAAGGCCAATGCGAGGCAACCTCCGAAACTATTATTATATGGGACTTGTTAACAGTAAGGGTAAACAAAAATGACTATTCTTATTATCAGAGGTCAAAAATGTTAATTCAGAGGTCAAGGTTCAGAGGTCAAATATTAAAAATACAAAATTCAATCCAATTCAATATCCTCTATAAGGACCATTGTAAGTTTTTTGGAAAACCGACTTTTTCCAGAAGTCTTACTAATTTTCTTTAAAAAGAACTGATGGAGAACTTGGTTCTCAATTTGAAAAAAATCAATCTATAATATATGGCCGCGGCTACGTGTACCGAAATTTCGGTACAAATAGCTGGATTTTTTCGGTAAAAATAAGGGGAGCTGGAAAAGGGGCTATTTGTACCGAAATTTCGGTACGTATAGCTGGATTTTTTTCCGTACGCGTAGACACCTCCATAATATATATACGACATAAACATTTGTATCAATTTAAAACCGAGAAAATTAAATTTAAATAAAAAAATGAGCAACAAATTAATGAAACAATTAATAATTGTTCTCACATCATAGAATCGAAATAAAAGTTTTATTCTCCAATTACGTGAGCAGTCTAAATATAAAAAAAAACGACTACCGTTACTGACTAATGAAAGGATTGCGGTACCGATCTCGGGTACAGTTCAAATACACAGAAGGTCTTATTGTTCAAACCGTTTCTTCGTTTGAATTTAATAGAAGCCCTGTAGTATCTCGTGCGTATTATTATGAGCAGTTAAGAAGAAAACGGCGATGAAAGAGACCGCAAGTATAATGTTCGAAGGGAGTAGGTAGATTTCTTTTTTCCCCTCTCTCCTCCACCGAGCGATGCTTGATTCGCGGTTAAGTTTCTGAATAGAATCTAGTACGAAAGACATTTTATTATTTCTATTGCTCAGTTTAGAGAAATGTGTGTTTTTCGATTCGCTGGCAGCGTGGGACCCAAAGGGATGACGGGATGTAATTTGGGACCACGAATCTTGATAGATGCTTTCGCATTATGGAGAGGGAGGATCGAAAATTGCCCGCGGTGTAGCTTTACTCAGGAACTTTATTCTTTTCAAAAGTAACGGGGAAAAGTACGGGATTAACCCCTTTTTCAAAGATCTTAGATTAAGGAAATCCATTGGGTATATCTTTCCCAAAATTATATTTGGTTAAGAAAATTTTTTTTATTACTCTTGCTTCATCATTTCTCGGCAGTTAATAATACACAGGGTGGTCATTTCAATCCGGGGAAAAAATTCGCGGTTTGCAGAATGTTTTCACGGTCAGGGGAAACCACCATACAGTAGATAGGAAAAAATCAACAGTATTTAACTGCATGAGTTTCCAAAAATGAGCAAAAATTTTCTTTTTGAAAAAAAGTTTACATATTCAATTGAATATTCTTATAAAAAAAATATCGCGAAATTAGTCAATTAGCTGTATTAAACATTTTTATCAGACGCGGTCAATGGTACGATTTTGACACCTTTATCCATCAATAGATAATCGTTTCTGGTATTGCTCCTGGGCATTAGAGAATACTAAGTTCTTGATAATTAAAATTTACCATTAGTATACTTACTATTAAAATTAGTTTATTAAGTTAATAATAGTTGAAAATATGATTATTTTAGAAAAATCACAAAAGCTTACATTTTTGACATTTTTGGAATCTCTGATATTCCGCGAGATTGATACGATTGGTTAACCTGACTTGCGATGACAGAAAAGTTCAGAATTTTTACATACCTTAATTCTAAAAATGATATCTTTTCCATTTGACTCCTTAACACAACTAAAATGTATGTGCATTTTATTAACTAATAATTCACGCTATTTTCTTGGTTCATTATTCAAAATAACTTAAATTTAAAAACTTTACAAATCAACATAACAAACAAAAGAAAAAAACACAACCTTTAAATTAAAACAACTGCGAGACAGGCACAGAGCTGCCAATTTTGACAGCGAAATGTTTCGTAATTTTGGGATTATCTACTGTTGGTTATCTACTGTTGAAAAATGTAATGTCTGACTAAGAGTCCTCAAATATTTATAAATAATAAATAAATAACGCTTTGTATTAATAAATATTGTTCATTAAACATCAAGCTTTGATTCTAATGTATAAACGTGGCACAGAAATGTTTCATTAAGGTAAAGAGTATGAATAATGAAGAAGCGAAATTTTCTTCTCAGGTTAAAAATTAATTTTTTGCTCTCAAACATTAATTAATTATAAAACTTCAATGAAAACTCGTCAGAAACTATAGTATCCTTGTTGGAATGTTATACTAACAAAAATAATGAACATTTTTCTCCAGTTTTCCAGTTAATTAAGATTATCTACTCTAAATCATTATCTACTGTAGGGCAAATGAAAGCACTCAAAGTGGAATTCTTTGGAATAGTTGAAAATTTTTAAATTGAAGCTCAACAAATTTTTAATTCAGAAATTTGTTATTCAAACGCTCAATAATTTACAGGTAAAAAATGGAAGCTTTGAAGACTTCCCAATTTAAATTTTTTAAATTAAATGCCATTAAAGTACAACATTTTTAACCTATATAAATCTAACAGTTCAAAAATTTCTGATTAAAAAATATAAATCCACGCTAGCGTATTTTAAATGCTCTAAATTAAAACTAATCCTCGCTTTCAACTCACATTAATACAATTCAGCACAAAAGTGAAATTAAAAAGTTTTCACCTTTCTTCTGAATGTTAAAAATACAAAATTTGCCAGCTGTTCACTCAAAGAATGTTGACAAAAATTGGCCTCTTCCATTTCAGAATAGAAATTAATAAACAAAATTTCCTTCCTTCCAACGCAATAAAAGTCCTAAAAAAAGAAAAGGCCCTCTTCCAATGCAGAAACAAAAAATAATCAAATTTTCCCCCTTCCAACTCGATGATAATCTTAAAAATGTAAACATTTTTCCGTTTCAATACAGAAAGAAATAACACCAAAATTTCATCCCTTCCAACTCGCCAAAAATCTTTGAAACAAAAAATTTCCCTTTTAAAGTTCAGAAAAAATTGCAAATAAAAAATTCTTCCCTTAAAATCAATGAAAATTGTTAAAATAAAAATGACCTCTTCCAATTCAGAAAATAAATAAATAACCAAAATTTCCATCCCTCCAACTCTGTAAAAATTAAAAAAATTTCCCTCTTCAAATTTAGAAAAAATTCAAAATAAAAAATTCTTCCCTTAAACTCAATGAAAAGGTTAAAATGAAAAAAGTGGTCTCTCCCACCACAGAAAATTTTTTTTTATCCCTTCCAACTCAATAAACATGTTTAAAATAAAGCAACCTTCTTCCAGTTCATAAAATACATATTGAAATAATCTTAAATGCTCATTTTCTAAAAAAAAAAACATTTAAATAATTTTTTTTTCCTTCAATTTCTTGCCTTTCCATCAGGAGCGATATTTCTTTGAATTATTATCGTTTATGTATGAAAAAAAAAATACTTTTGTTATTTCGATAGACCATTCAACGAAAAATCATCTGTTACAGTGCGATATCGTCACACTAAATCTTCGTTTTCTCATAACGAAATTATTTTATTTTTTTTATTTTTCTAAATTAAAAATTAGATTTTTAATCTCTTTTTTCAAAACCCATGCAATTTCAACCTCCAAATTCTTTAATAATTTATTCAGAATTAGTCAACTTTTTTAGATCAAACTAATTTTCTTTGAAGTTTAGCAGCTCAATATCTGGGGTGTAAGTTTTTATGCACATTTTATCGCGATATGCAGTCAAGCCAGTTTTTTTAAAATTATGATTTCGATTTGACAGGAAAAAGTTCGCAATGGAACAACACATTAAATAATAAGTTAAAAACAAACTTATTTATCATGTAATTTATCACGTGATATGAATTTTGGATATTTCAAGTGACAGGATAGATTTGTCTTCTAAACATTTGTAAACCTCCTTGTCAAAAAATAGATTCACTGTTTTTTCCCGGAGTTTCCTAATCTAAAATAGGAAGTAACGATACAAAGAAGGATGCCAAAAAGGTTTCACTCGAGGGGTACACAACTCCTGCAATCGGTAAGCAAAATTCATTGCATTCGCTCTATTTTCACCATGCATTCACTGCAGTCACGTTGCAATTTCACAGTGCAATCACTTGCAATCATGCAATCGGTGTACATCGAATTTTGAAGTTATATACCCTGCGGTTTGACCTGGTTTCTTCATTTGATTATATTAATGAATTGAATAACATTAAATTATAATGTTCTCATGCAATATAGATTTGTAGATTAAAGAGCTAGATCACTAGGTCCTATTAGATTCAAACGAGGAAACCCTTTGATTGTTATATGGACGATAGTTGCTCCGTTCATACGTGAATGAGAAGTCCGATTGCGCACTGATTTCGAGATAACAAAGAAGACCTGGGCAACCGGGCTGGATCTCATGTGTGTCCAGGTGCATCCACCAGATTTACGCTCCAGCAAATTATTTCATATCTTGTCCGTCACTTTTTCCTAACGTCTCCTCGATTTGCGATCCTGTTCCCCACATTATTTTATATTTTTAATCCGGGCCACCAACGGTTGATTAATAGAAGCGGCCCCTATTTTATTTTCACTGACAACCCATTGATAATTCTGATATAATCCTTGTATTTCATTTCAATTCTGGTTTAGACAATTTAGGTATCGCATCTAGAAGTGTGCAGGTAAGGTGGTTCAAAAATGTATAGGAATTTCTTTAATCGAATTTCTATGCATATCGCCCCCAAATTTATGAAAACCCAAATAAAAATAACTGCGTTTTTTTAAAGATATAAAAATTAAATTTAGAGGTTCCGCAAGCCCGATGAAGTTTAACACGTATTTTCCATAGGAAAAAAGACGTATTTGTAAATTTTATTCGGAATCTTCAATATTAGGTTAATCGAGTTAAAACTCAACATTTATCTTCACAACTATCCATAGAATACGGATCAAAAATAACTTTTTGAATATCACCCCTATAAGTCTGTTGTATACGGTCCCAAAAAACCCAATACGTTAAAAATAGGGTTTTGCGAGATTTTGGCGCTAATTACGATTTTTTTATGTTTTTTAAGTACAAGTTGTTTTTAATACATGAAACACTACTTTATACTGATCACTAGATGTTGAAATAGATTGTTTAAACAACTTATTATTGTTTTTAGCAATTTTCTCTGAGAATAGAATTAGAAATTAGTGATTTTTTCCGACTTTGAACTTGCTTTCAACTTTTCAGTTGGATCGAGACAGTAATCAATTAATTTTTTTGTGGATGTATTTTTCTGAAAATAACCAGATATTTGAAATATTTTTCAAAGTTTTCTACACGGATCATATTGAATGTAACTTTTCCTTGAAGTGGTTACTGAGAGCCTTTTTGTTGAAATTAATATTCCTCAAACATTATTAATAGAGAAAAATACTGCATTCCGAAAAAAATAAAACACCTACTATTTAAATACTACTAAATGCTAAAAACTTCAGAAGGAACCGAAACTTTCTAGAATTACTCTAAAAGAAGATAGTTTTTAACAATAATCAATTGTTTGAACAATTATGTTTGTTGAATTGCATTAATTATTAATTCAGTCTAAGTAAAAAGTGGACAAAAAGTTGAAAATTTCAGAAAAAACTACAGTTTTCTAACATTATTTTAAGAGAATATTATTATTATATATATAATACTTTGCTTAAACAATTATTTTGTTTGAATTTAATGGATTATTGCGTCAATTTAACTGGTAAGTTGAAAGCAAGTTCAACATTCGGGGAAAATGCGAATTTCTAACTCTTCTAAGAGAAAATTGCTAAAACTAAAAACAATAAACAATTTATGTAAACATTTACAAAAAATTTGTATTGAAGAAAGCGTTAAAAAACATAATTAGCTCGCTAAACTCGCTAAACACAAATTTTCACTTATGGGTTTTTTCGGACCCTATAAACCAGATTTATGGGGGTGATATTGAAAAAAGTGATTTTTGATTCAAATTCTATGGATAATTGTGAAGACAAATGTTGAGTTTCAACATGATTCACCTAATATTGACAATTTTGAATAAAATTTACAAAAACGTCTTTTTTCAGGTTATGTAAACATTTTCCTCGGGCAATCGGTCATATAAACAAAACAAAAAATAGGTTACAAAGAAGACTTACCACTTATTTATTTTATTATTTTATTATTTGATTATTATTATTATTATTATTTTTTTTTTTTCGTGGATTCCAACAAATTTTCGGGCGATATGCATGCAAATTCGGAAAAAAAGGGTAACACCGTAGTGTGCAGTCGTTTGTTTGAATTTTAAATACACATTTGGACACGCTTAGAACACTGAATTTTTCGACAACATTGATATATTTCATTATTATTATTATTATATCATTAGGCCATTTCTCTTTCGGGGTAAGCGTGACTCACCAGGTGAGGTAGGGAGTAATTTGGGGGAGGGGGTATAGATTTTTATATGGATCTAAAATTCCCGTGTTATTTATTTAAACAACAAGTTCATTCCGCAACACTGCACCGACCCAGGTTGCTGATCAATCTCTCTAGCGATCACCATAAGTGAAGAGCCTCACAAAGTCATCATGTGAAGCTCCACACTCGGGTACATGAGTATTCAAGGTCTTTTGCTTCAGGCGTCATTCACTCCACTGAACCTCTTTTCTTAAACTATTTGTCGCCATACTTTTCTGTCCTGGTATACCTCTCAAGCTTCCTTCACATCTATGCATTTTTTATGGAAGCTCTTGTGCTTCTATGAATTCTTATGTCTCTTCGAATCAGGGCCTCATTTACACATTCTAACCATTCTTTCCGCGGTCTGCCTCTGGGCACGTTGCCATTTACTTTACCTCGATACACTTCTTTCGTTAGTCGTTCATCTTTCATTCTCTCAACATGTCCAATCCATCTCAAAGAATTTCTTTCACATATGTCAACTACTGTCTCCTCTACACTACATTCTTTGAGGATTATCGCATTACTCACTTTGTCCATTAGCGTCTTGCCGCATATCATGCGCAGGCATTTCATTTTTGACCCCCGATCGATTGGTGACGTTGATCTTGACCTTGCTACAACACTTGCGATGGACATTTTCTTCATAAAATGCATGCCAGTCGAGTCATCCTGCGGTACATTGTTTGACCTTGCAATAACCTTCCCAGGTCAAATTTTCGATTGCTCAAGCTCATATCTGGACGCAAAACTTTCCGCTCTCTCAGTTCCCGGGGTCAAAAATAGGAGCTCCCATTTTAAAAAATCAATTTGACCATGAAATGACCGTGAAGGCCATGTTCAAAGTCAAGGCCACTGTTCGATTGGGCATTAAGAATGCTACAACTTTTGTGTTGGTCATATTCTTCGAAAATGGTTCCCTTCCAAGATATTTTGCTGTCCCCATACTTTTTGAACACCCGGAATTGTTTTTATTGCTTTTAGGAGCCATCCATTGCCTCTTTTGTGATGACTTTTTTCTGTGATCTGTCTTAAACTAAATATTTCATCCGCACATGATCTCTCATCTCGATACATAAATTTATCAATTCGCACAAGGAGGTATGTAGTCGCCATCTTATTCAAGAATTTCAGCATTAATAACGTCTATACCAGCAGCCTTGCCATTTTTTAAGTTCCTAATTATATCCCTAACTTCAGAGGCACAGACTCTCTCAATTGGGTTTTCTAACGTATCCTGTTCTATATCGTAGTTGTGGTGCCCTATAGCTTCACCTCGTAATAATTCCTTGAAAGAGTTTCTCAAAGCGTCTAGTATCCCGTCTGTATCATACAGCATTTCACCCTTGCTATTTCTCCTGCTGACTATCTCTGTACTTCTACTTCCTTTCATACTGATCAACGCCAATTTATAAAACAGTTTCTTTCTTCCATAAAAATTGATTTGCATTATCTTTTCTTCTCCTGTTTTGATTCTATCTTTACTTTCTTTGACTAGTAGTTTTTACTTTAGCCTTTTTGTCTCTGTAATCATTTTCAAGTCTATTTCTCTCCTTATCGCTAAGGCCTGTGGTGTTCGACTTTCTTAGATACGCTTGTTTCTTTTCGTTAACGGCTGCGCGGATTTTATCATTCCACCACGCATCACCATTCTTCCTGCAACCGCAGTACCACACACTGCGGTCGCACTATTCTAGAAATCTATTCGCACTTCCGGTTTCTGTAATTTCTCGATTTTGATTCGCGTTTGTTTTGTCTTGTTGGTTCTTTATCTTTGGATAATTACATTTGTTTGAAATTAATTATTTCCGTTAAAAAAAGCTAAGATAACATGTTCTTGTTCAAGTGTTGTCAAGATTTTGTCAAATCTATATTATAATTGAAAATACCAATTTTCGATGAAAACCCCTAACATAACATTTGTTTAAAGTGGTAAGTCTTCTTTGTAACCTATTTTTGTTTGTTTATATGGCCGATTACCCGAGGAAAATGTTAACATTACCTGAAATTGTTCGAAAATTGTAAATCTACTTTAAATCTATACCAATTTCCGGCTAAAACGTATTTTAAAAGATTTCATCGAAAATGCAAATTTCCGACGAAAAACAGTATCATAATCCAAAAATGTTCAAAAATGGAATATTTTGTTTAAATTATAATTATGAATGTTTAAAAATACCAACTTTTGATGTATAGCGTCCATGTAACCTAAAATTGATTAAAAAATTGTGAATCTTCTTTGAAATCTAATGATTTTTTAAAAACATTATTAATTTCTAAGGAAAAACATTATCCCAATTCGAAACCGTTCAAGATTGCAAATTTTATAATTGTAAACAAAAATCTTTGGATTACAATCGAATAATTTTTATTTAAAAATACCAATTTCAGGTGAAATACGCCAACATAATCTAAAATTATTAAAAAATGGTAAATATTCTTTGAAATCTAATAATTTTTTATTAAAAATATTAACTTTCGACGAAATTAGTATTTTTACTACGTATTTCTAATTTTCGTATTTTAGCAATCGAGGGTTTGGATCGAGAAAATCACCCAGCGCTTGAGATCGGGTAAAAGTATTGTCCAAACGTCTGGGTGGACGGAAATTTTAAAAGTCAAAAAATTAATTTACAGGGGAGACACTAGTTGATATATGGGAAAGAAATCAGTTGAGGTGGTTCGGACATCTTGAAAGAATGAAAGATGGGCGACTGACCAAACAGGTATATAAAAGTAAAGTACATGGCAAAATGCCCAGAGGTAGACCGCCGAAAGAATGGTTGGAATCTGTGAATGAGACAATAATCCGAAGAGACATAAGAAGCCATAGAAACAGATAGAAACAGATCGCTGGAGAGATTGATCTGCAATCTGGGTCGGAGCAGTGTTGCGGAATGAACGTGTCATTTAAACAAATAACACGAGAATTGTAGATCAATATGAAATATCTATACCTTACATCTCAATATCTATCTACCCTATAGCTGTATACCCATCCACACACTACTAGTTTCCAACCGAGGAATTCACGCCTACCCCGAAAGGGAAACGGCTTAATGGTATAATAATAACATATCACAACTTATCATATATCACTTTTTCAAACAGTCAATCAAAGGATTAGTCAAAACGTTGTTAGTATCATCTATGCCAACCCTTACTGATTAGAACAGTTTCAATTGATAAAAAGAAAATTTAAAATATTGAATTATTATTATCACTAAAACGTACTGTTGCTTGATTTTGAAATGGCATGTAGAGCAACACTGACTCCACCAGCACTTTCTCCTAATAGAGTCACCCGATTTGCATCTCCTCCAAAAAATTCTATATATTTCTGGACCCATTTTAACGCGAGAACCTGGTCCTTCATTCAAAAATTTCCCGGAGCGGCAGAATCTCCGGTGCTCAAGAACCCAAATATTCCTAATCGATAATTGATGGTAACTAGGTATTTAGCCCCATACATATTACTGTTTCCACCAATGAAACCACCTCCATGGATCCATACCATAACTGGTAGCAAAGTATTGTTCGTCTGAAAAAATTCGGCTTAAAAAACGAATTGTGAGTCATATGATAATGAGGGCGCATTGAACATGCAATTTCTTACCGATGAAGAATCAAATTCAAGGAGTGGTGTGTAAACGTTTAAGAATAAACAATCTTCAGCTCCTATTATCTTATTATTATCGTTGAGTTGAATGCACATGCTTTCAAAAGTATTTTCTGCTCAAATTCCTTCACAAATACCTGCTGCTACAGGATTTGCGAATCTAAATTTAATTTGAAATCGCTTTATTTCTAAAAATATACATTTTTCGGTGGGTATGCCTAGTAACCAAGCGAAAAAATTATATATAGTTTGTACATAGTGGAAAAAATTATTTATAATATTTCACTCTATGTATCATTTTGCCGTCAGAAAAAGTTACATGAAAACAATCGCTGATAAATTAAACGTGTAATTTCTAAAAAATGACACAGAATTTGTTCAGTACATTTAGCAAAAATATTTTTTTAGGAACTAACTTCAAATCAGTCCGAAATTTTTCACTGAATCGAATCAGTAAGGATTTTTATATATTTACAACGCAATTTCGCTCATCTAAGTAGCTATAGATGGGTCAACGAATTAAAAAAGTAAGGATTTTTACTTATGAATACTGAACTTCTACCGCACCGATTCAAATTTAGAACGTATTCCTACAAGTATTGCACCTTTGAATGCTGATTTATAATTTCAATAAACATCAATTAGGAATTTTGTTTATTAACTAAAACATGAAATATAATTTTATAACTTTTTAAATATTTTTAACCACTATATTTCTTCACATTTTTTCTTTCTTATTTCGCACTTTCTTTTTTAATTTTTCACATGTGTTGCAAAAAAGGTAAAGTTGTTTCACATGTTTGAATTTCAATTTCGAGCCTTGAAATTAATGATTTCCAATAAGGTCCTTAAATATTATGCATTTTATTCTAACACTGTCAAAGGTAAGAACGTTGAATCAAATAAGTTTATACAATTTTCCAACGCAAAACATTCAAAATTGAGCGATTTCAAAGTAAAATGCTGAATATTTCACTATTAGAGGCATTCATGACTTTATTTATTTTCACATTATAATTTTTCAACTTCTTGAATTATTTAATACGTTTACAATCCAAGAATAAATGCGTTTTGAGTTGAAAAATGTTCAATAAATAAGTACCTACATTACAATTCCTATAACTTCTACTTAAAACCATTGTTATGGACAATATTAGGTTCCAAAGCTTCAATTCAACTTTTTTTTTTTATTTTTTCCAAAAATTTATTTTAAAATTGAACAGTTTATAATTATATAATTATATTAAAACGAAGAAAATCTAATAAATTAGGTATCTAATAATAGACTGTGTTAATACATGTTAATTCTGCAATGATTCAAAGAAATATTCCACAAGAATGGAACAAATAGTATATTTACCTGAGATTTCTGATTGGTAGTTTTCCATAAGGTATTCCAAGGAATGCCAAATATCTTTTTCCACTTCTGGATTTAAGAATTGTGCCATTCAATATATATTGGGAAGTTTCTAGTACCGATTCTGCATTTACCAAAAATATGTTGCACAGGTGGTGCAGCATCACTAAATAAATATGACAATTTTCTTTTCCGGGATACATTTTTAACCCTGTCACGATGAAACCGATACAATTCTAAGTTGATAAGTAGCATTCAACACTCTGAGCTTCACTGTATATACTTGAATAAGCAATCTCGTATCTCACACGACAGAAAAGTATTTGAAAATTTTAAGGTAAGGTTTTCTGCGAATCCTAATAATAATTTTATTGAATCTGATAATCTTACTTTAGAAATTCTGTTGTGTATAATATATGGTCAAGAAAAATACTGCAAAGGTATTAGTTGTGTATATGCTAAATGAAAACGAGGAAACTGCATTTGTTATTTCTAATGAACAAGCTGAATAATAGACTCTTCATCAATACTTTGGTTTTATCAGGTGTCTCGTTGCAATGCATATTCAAGGAAATACATTTCCTCTTGATAAAATATCACAAAATTAAAAAAATGACGTAATATTTTCTTGTAATGAAAATTAGTGGTTTCCTTTTTAATATTAAATTTTCTTAGCACATTTAATTTTAAATCAATTCATTCACAACAATATTTCCGTTGAATTCAGAGTATGGTTAACATCCAGACATTTGTAAACCATTATACTTTTGGCAAACTTTGCCACAAGCATTGAGCCTCAATCTGCCTATATTGCTATTGCTTATTTTGAGAAATTTCTGAAGAATAAAGACATTTTTCAAAGAAGATTTTGTCGAGTCTTAGGAAAAGTTTGGAATGAGCGATCTTGGCAAGACTGGATAACAATATCTTTGTTATACCTTTTTTATGAGTAAAATATATCCCATTTTTTTCAAATCTATTTCTGATAAAAATGTGACATGCTGGATTTTTGAAAAATTCCAGTGGTGTTACGGTAAAATTCTAGAATTTCTATTGAATCATCAAATCGCAGATATTCTGTGAAGTTTGTCAATAAAAAATGTGTAAGATCAAAAAGAAAGAATAGAAGCTGCCTTCATCCGAATATTATTATTAAGGTAATAAGCGTATTATTTTCGTGATTATAGTAATAATTGTGGGTGATAGCCCGCCAAAATTATTTTATTATTGGTTCATGTTTTCTTAAATAAGTGAACTACTTAAAGCTACATTATTCAAGTGATGCATTATTATTTTTTATTTTTTCATAAAGAGATTATATTATACCATTAACCTGCCCCCCCCCCAACCCAGCATTTTTTGTTAAAATAATGTAGCTTAAGATTTAATGCCACTAAGCTTTATAACGTCTAATATGACTTTTTAAAGTTAATTCTAAACAATTTCGATAGGTACTTCAAAATTAAAATTTTTTCTAAATATATTTTATCATGAATATCTGTCATCAAATTACTTTAGCGACTTTTATTTCACAAATTAATGTACTTTTATTTGACAGATTTTTTGCTCAAGTAATTTAATTTGAATTAATTCATGGAAGAGCGTTGTGCCAATGATTGACTTCTGAGGCAATAAGAGCAATATATAAGTGTAGTAAATAGACAATTGAGTGGTTGGTTTGATATTAGGCAGAGCATTAGTCAAGGATAACTTTTTGCCCTCTTAATTACGTTGTGGTCGTACCAACGGAAGTGACGCCGAACGTTCAGGTCGCCCAAAAGAGGTCATCACGCCAGAAATCGTCGATAAAATCCATGAAATGATATTGGACGATAGGAGAATGAAAGTGCGTGAGTTGGCTGAAGCTGTAGGTACCTCAACTGAGTGGGTACGTCATATTTCACATAAATATTTGGACATGAAAAAACTATCCGCGAGATGCGTGCCGCGATTGCTCACATTCGACCATAAGAGCAACCGTGTGACCATTTCAAAGGAGTGTTTGGCGATGTTCAGCCGCAATCCGAACGAGTTTTTACGCCGTTTCGTAACCGTGGACGAAACATGGATCCACCACAACAAACCGGAGACCAAGGAACAATCAAAACCATACCTTCAGAAGGGTAAAACGATCAACGGCCAATATCATTCAGAGCTTTTGGACAGATTCGATATTGATTTGAAGAAAAAACGATCGCATTTGCTACCCCATCCAGCATATTCTCCAGATTTAGCCCCCTGCGAGTATTTCCTGTTTCCAAACCTAAAGAAATGGCCGGGCGGTAAGAGATTTGGGTCGAATGAAGAGGTCATCACTGAAACAAAAGCCTATTTTGAAGGCCTTGAGAAAACCTATTATTTTGAAGGAATGAAAAAATTGGAAAAAAGCTGGACTAAATGTATCGAGCTAAAAGGAGCTTATGTTGAGAAGTACAACGCTCATTTGCCGAAAAAAAATCGTTTAGTCGGAAAGTCACTGATTTATCAAACAGCCCTCGTATTCCATATACACTGGAACTTGAATTGAAGCATTCCGGATTCACGCAGTTCCGAGAATTGATGTTGCGGCGGTTTCGTGGTAAGAGAGGAGCCCGCGGGATCGAGAGAGGCTTGCTCAGCCATGCGTGAACACCAGCAGCGTATCGACAAAGGGCCAGCGCGTGGGTACTCATGTACGTATGTTGCATAATATTATGTATTACAATTGAAAGTGGTTCTTACGGCCCAGACCATTCGGTTTGTATGGAAGGTAATAGAAAGTGGAACACTAGGATCCATATTGATTCAAATGATGTAAATGTGAATGTGGAAAGAATTTTCAAAGGTATGAGTTTTCCAAAGATCAGACTTACTCAGTTCATTTGATGTTCACTTCCTAAAATAATAACAAAATTTTATCAGATTAAAATTTTTTAAACTGTTCGAAGGAAAAGGCTAAAAAAATGCTTATGTTTCTAATAAAAATAATCTTTAAATTTAATTAGGTTTTCACAGGAAAGTGAAATTAGAAAAACACATGTCCACCATTAGTTTTGCTTTCCAAAAACTATATAAAGTAATATTTTCTTCAAGAGAATATAGAATTGATCATTTTCTTAGTATTATTTGTAGTCTTAATCATATTAAATATAACTAAATCAATTTTTAAGCTAAAATAAATTATTCGGAACAAAGAAATGAATATTGTTAAAACATTTTACATACCTCATAATTTCCAGTGGAAATTAGTGTCGTTAAAAAGAAATTTCTTCACAGCGAATGTAAATCCATCTTTGTTTTTAGATTCAAAGTAGTAATCGGAAGAATAAGTAACCAAAGTATTCAGACTAAATTTGACAACACCATACAATGCAACGTTCTAATATAAACCCGGGATCAGCAAATAATAGTAAATAATTAAAATACGAAGACTTAAACCGTGTCAGTATACCGTACTATATAATACCTGGCTGCTTATTCCACCCTTCCTATTGTAAGGCACTCGAGTTTGAGTTGGTAGCTCGGCGGGGCGTTGTGGTCAGCCTCTGGCCACCCATTGCTTTAAAAATGAAGGACGATAGTCGCCAGTGGCGTCTCATAGCGGTATTTCGGATCCCTAAGATGATAATAATAATAATAGTAAATGTCTTTTATAGAGAACTAACAGTAAAATAATTAAAGAATATTTTGAAGTTCAAAGTGGCGTTCATTTCAAACTTTGAGCAGCATTTGCAAATGGCATTAGATGAACTGTACATTAGAATCAGTTGACCCTATATATAGGTAGACATTATTTACAACTGCTGCCGCATAATAGTTACAATTAAAAGTAATAGTGGTATGAAATATTTGTTAGTATGAATGTCGTACAATTCTTCGATGCTTTATGGAAAATGAAAATTTTGTTTTATACATTGAGCAATAAAATAAAAAAGGTTTATATCGAATTATTCCTCAATTTTTATGCCAAACTTATTATTTAAAATAGTGATTCATCTTACTTTAGACTCGATATTGATTTTGATACACCTTTGCATAGGTTAGATGTGGCAAATGTGAATAACCCGTGGCTTAAATCCAGTCCAAACCGATTTGGCCATCTATGGGAAAATGATCAGATTTTTCTCGACGTGTTGATGGAATTTACCAACATAACTGTCAAATTCAAAAATTAAAACAGAGGACGTGGGGAGAGAAAACCGCTGCGCCTTCTAGCGGTGTCTCAGAGCAGGATCAGAATATGATACTTCAAGTTTGGCTATCTGCTGACCAAAGGCTGCTTGTGGTATTAAATCGGATGCTATTATTATTATTATTAGTTCTGGGTTGAGACCGTAACAGCCCCTAACGCTTGGGTAATCCCGTTGCGTCCCCTTGTGAGCCTAAGCGTGACCCGAAAGCCCTCTCCACAGGGAGAGGACAGCAGCCACGTTGTTGGCTGATATATCTGACTCACTGATGCAGTAATTGCCTGTGAGTGTTAGATGTTTCCCCGCAATCGCAGGGGAGTAACAAAGGATGTAAGTAGCTGTCTCATAATCCTTTCCGCACAGACGACAGTGGGCACTTTCCACAACCCTATCTCTTGTCTGCGATAACAGAGGTTCCCATGTCCTATAAATATTTCTGTTAGGACTTTGATTTCGTTCCTCCCGAGCCTGAGTACTTCCCTCGCTCGGTTAGAGTTAAGCTTTGATCTCAAGAGTATTTTGGCCTGCCTACAACCCAAAACCAAATCACACTCATTCTAATATTCCTCAGTCAGCCAACTGTTAATTTCTTCAGTGACTGACTTACTGGAAATACTTACAACTGGCTCGGGCCCAGTAAAATTTCTTCTTGCTGCTAATTTGGCTAGTCTATCCGATATCTCATTGCCCTTGATAACGCTGTGTCCAGGGATCCATAGCAGAGTATCTCGGTTTTCCATCGCTAAAATATTGAGTGCCTTAAAGCATTTCCATACTGATAGCGACGGGGTCCTTGGTCCTTTCAAGGCCTTGTAGGTGCACTGGAGTATGGCCATAATCTCAGATTGTAGAACTGTGGCATATGACCCCATCTCGATTGTGAAGCCCATTACATTCCTTTTACGTTATACACCTGCTCCTGCATTCTCCTCGTTCCTGGAGCCATCTATAAACCAGTTGTCTCCATCACTGAGCAGGTGTGTGTCACCGTCAACACATTTCTCCTTCGTGGATAGGCTGACTCGATACTTCTTGTCGAAGAAGTAGCGAGTGGCCATTTTGTCCCTGGACATATTCAGCGTCGGCCTCCTCGCGATGTCGACTGGGATCTTCACTGCTGTCGGGATCCTGACTGAATATATGCAATCTGGGCCAGGAGACTTTTAACGACTGAAGCACTGCAGGGCCCACCTAACCTTGGCAGGCGTGACAATCACGATAGCTAGCCGCCGTTTCGGGACCAGTTGGACTGCAGGCGACTTTGATTGCCTCTGAGGTGTCGTCCCCTTTTCTCTAAAGCTTAAAAAGCCCGAGCAATGTGCCTTGATCAGGTGAGCCAAGGTACTCCCGTCCGACTCTCAGTACCCCCCGCCAGGCAATTTCAGAGTGCGAAAGTTGGTCCAGCTCTTTTGCTTTGCCTTATTTATTTCACCTCTGTATTCATCCCTCATCGTTGTGAATGAGGTCCTTAGTTCCTTCGTTTTTCCAGTACTGGCACGTCTGAACCTCTCTCTGGTTTCCCTGCGAAGCTCTTCGAGTTTCCCATTCCACCAGTGTGTCTCGCCAGCCTTTCGGACTCTTGTAGGTCGACAATTACTTTCATAAGTAGCTTTGATGGCTTCCGTGAAAATTTTGGCTGTTATCTTCAGGCTATCCACGTCTCTAATTGACCTGGAAACCTCTAAAAGTGCACATCTTAGTTTCGTGGAAAACTGATCCCAGTCCGTTCTTTTTGGATTTCTGACCCATTATGGCCAGTCGGTACAATGAACTCCAACACAAACTCTATCTGTGAGTGATCTGAGAGAGTGGGTTCATCTGAAACTCTCCACTTCTTGATATTATCTCTAAAAATACTGGTACAAAGATTGATGTCAACGAATTCCTCGCTAACAGAGTTACGGAACGTCGCGGTGTTCCCCGTGTTAATAATATCTAAGTCAGTGGTGATTAGGTATTCCAGTAGGTCATTAATTGGCATCGCTTTCATAAGGAAAATAAGCCGATCCCAGAACTAGCCTTCCTATTTCTTTGAGATCCGTGGCTATCACCATCAGGTCTCTCGAACATAGCTCAAGCAGCGAGACAGCGTTAACTTCCTTCGCCAGTATGCAGGCCCTTGGTTTGGCCGCCATGGGATCCGTGTAACAAGAAAGACCAGCCCTCCACCCCCCTAATCCCCTTGTGGTATCTTGGACTTACCAAAACCGGAGGATACTGTATTATATTTCGTTGGTAAGTTGAAACTAAAACCCCATTTAAACCATCCGACATTAAAACTTTGTATGCAATTCTGTATAGAATTTTTGGATAATTAAAATAACGTACGCTTCTGCGTAGATACCTCAGCACCTATTATACTTAAAATTAAACAAAAAAAATGCAAATTTCTCTTTAAGATACTTACCCTAAACAAGAAAAAGAAAGACAAATGAAATGAAACTTTTGTTGACAAAAAATTTTTTAAACGGCCTTTATAGACAGCTATGTATGAAGTCTACTTGTCCATCAAACATGCGTTTCTTCTGTTGCCACTTTTGGTTAGTCTTACGAAAAATTCCGTAACGATAGATAGTTTAAAACATTTTTTGGAAACCAAAGTTTTATGTCATTTGGAAAATTTCTCTTTCTTGTTTAAAGTACGTATTTTAATAACAAATTTGCATTTTTTAGATATTTTTCACTTAATTACATGCTGAGATATCTACTTAACAGCAAACGTTATTAAATTACCCAAAAATTCTATGCAGAATTGCATACAAAGTCTTATTGCCGACTGGTACAAATGAGGATTTAATTTAAACGTGCCAACGCAATATAATACAGTAGCCTCCGGTTGAGCACCACAGCACTCCGCGCCGAGCTTCGAACTCGAGCTCGAACGGCTTGAACTAGGAAGGGTCGAATAAACCGCTACGTATCATACTAGGGTGGTTCTTATTTATGCTTGATGGATTTTTTTTTCGAATTTCTCTGCTCGGACCCCCCACTTTTGTTCGAATGCCAAGAAAAAAACCTCCAAATTTGAGCAGGAATCGGGTAATATTTAGGGGTGATGCAAAGACCATGAAGTTTCCCATTGATCTAACATAGGAAAAAGTCAGCTTTTTGAAAATATAATATTTAAACGCGATAATATGTTACAAATAATTCCATGTTTCAGTATATTGTTCAGAATTCGTCAGAGAATAAGAATCACTCATGAATTTTGAGGTTGAATAAATTTAAGCCACTCTTATGGGTCCCCAAAGAAAACCTCATGAGTGACAAATTTGAATTTTACGTAATATTGCGGTTTATTGACGTCTTTTAAAAGATAAAAAAAATCATCAATCGGTAATTTAAGAATACCCAGCCATTTTTTAACTAATATCCAATTGTTCACACGATTTTAATTTGTTTAAATAATTTTACAAGTCTTTAAATAATACGGATTTGTTCAAGTATATATTTTACTTAAAAAAGCAGGAGAAAAATTTTATCTCATTGAATTTTCGACAAATTTTAATATTTTTAAGTACTAATTTGTTTATCATAAATACTCGTAGATGTTTAAACAACATGAAATTGTTTCAAAATTTATTTTTTTACTGATTTGATGCCAGTAGAAATTGAGCGTTAATGTTTATTCCTTCATCGCCAGTGTTTTCATCTTACATGGTATCTAGAAATCGAAGGCGATAGTCACTGACAACTTGCAACAAATACTGCTTCTGTTCCTCGTAATTACTGGATTATAATCAGTCATCAATTTGACGCTTCTTTCTGCAGTATCATTCAGGATTTTCAGGTGCTTCAGCTTTTGCAGTCCTTTTTGATACTATTCGTTGGTTTCCTATTCCACTGTAGGCGTATGGAGAAAAGACACTGATATAATAAATCGCTCGAACATTTTTCCAGACTTGACTGTAATGAAGTCTTCAATCCCTCGCTGAACGTAATTCGGAACATCCCTTGGATCAGTAATCAGCCGTTTTGTATCATCATCGGAAATGTCAGCAGATTCAAGAGCCTCAACCATTTTAACTTTTGATGCCAGGGGTACTTTTTAATCAAAGAATACCAGTGCTGCTGTTTCTGGCGTCAAATGCCATTAGTGACTGCCAAATTTTTTGACTGCTGCATGGAAAATGGCAGAATGGATTTTTCATACTCGTTAAGCTTGTGTGAAAATTGAAGGTCTTGATATCGGGCTTGCACAGTAATTGGCGCACGAAACCAAGCTGCAACGTATGATCATACGATAATGATGCAAACATCTCGGCAAGCGTTTTTTTCAAATGTTGTCACCTGAGATTGATGTCGAAAAAGAAACATCTTAATACAATAAATGTCTATAGCCATCCACCTAGCATGATGTATAGCTCCTGGAGATCGGAAATTGACTCCACATGGTGGAGTACCGCAAAACAAATGACAACCATCTCGAATAATTCCCTATAATCTTCCTTACATTGAGGGTTTTGTAAACACTTCATTGCAAAATCCGTCATACTTCCTGAAACATCTTCCAATGGTGTTTCAACTGTTTTATATTTTATTTCAGGCTAGTAATTTATGACATTAATTTTGGGCCATGCATTTTGAAACACCTTGAATATTGGTACTGCGGGTCCCGATGTGGCTCCGAACTTTTCTTCAAACGTACATCTTAATATAATCTCGTAAATGTGGTGTCTGAAAATCAAATACAATAAATCTTTTTCTAAATCTTGTTCCAACAGAACGCAAGCACCATTCAGTCGCCCTGAATTTGGTGCAGTTGAATGACAGCAAAAACCTACAACATTGTCTGGCAGAGTCCATTCTTCAAGTGATTCATATACAGCATTAGCTTGATTTCGTCCTGTCCCAGAAGATAGTTTTGAAACGCCAAGAAGTTTTTCAGCCCCATTGCTTGTCACTGTAATTGGTAATTTATCAACATTTTCCTTTCCCATCAAGTCGGGAAGAAACTTTGCATCCTAGTGGACAATGCACGCTTCGAATTCAGAAACTGGAAATTTGACCCGAATTTTTTTAGCGTATTTTTCACGCACAATTTGACGACATCGCGGAATCGATGATCGATTTATAGCGAGATCATTGGAATTATGACCTAATGCTTTAGCACTTGCCATTAAAATATGCACTGCATTTCTGTCACTTACTTTGCATTTGTTCAATGCTGAGGCCAGCTTCGAAGCAATAGTAAAGTCTCTCGTTCTCTTTTTTGGATCAGATGGGCCCCCTAGAGTTTCCCGTGTAGCTGTAATTTCGATTGATGCATTTCCTACACTACTTAGACTTGAGGAAGATAAAAGTTCAGCAAGCTCATCTGAAATTGGCGTACTTGGAATTAATACCTACATCTATGTCAACTTAAACGTCATCAATCAAGTAAAATGAAAGAAAATAAATCTCTTGTTCATATAATTTTCATTATTTTAATTTCTTACCTATTTGTGACATATCCTGGAGACAACGTTCTTTCCTCAAGTGTTCACTTTCCAATCTTTTCTCCAATCGATCTTCCTTCTCAATCAATTCTACATCAATTCCGCTCATGTAGCCTGGTCGGCCTTTTTTTTGCCTTTGCAAAAGCAAAAACTGTTAGTGTTCTTCTATCGTCATTAACTCCAGCGCGTTCATATGAGCAATATTAAATAGGCCATCTACGCTCAGAAAACCATCCTTCCTTCTTCGTCTGTGTTTCAGTTTTCCTTAAATAACTTTTGTGAACGTTCTTCCATTCGTCAAATAACATTTTAAGTTTTGATACGCAATATTGTGTTTCCTTTGTACCTTTTTCAAAAGTGTTTCAAACATAAATACAGTTATATTTAAAATTAGTAATATTAAAAAGAACAAGAAATAAATTATTAATGTCGTAAATTAATATAAAAATTGTACCTGGGATAAAGTAGTTGGAGTTATACAAACAATAAGATTAATTTCGAAAAGTAAACACAAAACATCGAAAAAAACATGAATCCGATGTAAATTTAGAATTTTCTAGTCAAATTTGAGTCAATTTAAAAAAAATGAACATTGTTTTAGAAGTCTCCAAAAAATTAAAGAGACTACACTCACTTAAAGACTACATCTTAAATTAAGAAAAAAGAACTTTATCTTGGTTAGGAAGGACGAACAGGAATTGACAATTTAGAGATACATGGAGAGAGTATACGTAATGAACGTTGATAAAAATTAGACGAGTTTTCACTGAAACCACTGATGAGGAAGCGCGCAAAACTAAATTTAAAATTTAAAATGTGAGAAATTTTGTAACTGAAAGGATGACATTATTTTATAATACTTTGATATTTTTAAACTCAAAATAAAAGTGATGATTAAAATTCCAAGAACATTTTGACAAACCTGTATCAAAATTCCCGACTTCAAAATCGAAGGCCGGGATGCAAGAACCGGGCGAGCGCTCGAAAATGTGAAAAAGCATTGTCCAATCGTCTTGTAATATCCCAATTTTAAAGTTCAAAAAATTAATTTAAAAAAAATATGTTCTTGTAGAGAATATTAAAATGAAACTTTTTTATATTTAAAGTTTTTCTTTCCGATGTATATTTTTAATAATAAAATTGAAAAAGTGGGAAATTTTTTTTCCCAAATTCAATTATTTTTTAAAACATAAATCGTCCTTACTCAGACAAATATGATTAAAACTGCTTGAGATTTGGTATACACATGCACTATACCCTAGCGAAGCCTACAAGATGAAGAAAAAAGTCAAAACTGCCAACTGCTTAATAATAATTAATTGGAAATTGAGACCTGACGGTAAGCACGTTTTTTTTAGCTTCGGCGAAGAAAAGTATCGAGGGAACTTTAGATTTGAAACAACTACCAGTGAGACATTTGTTCCTTACTACTGAAGCAAGATTTATAGAAATGTTTAGAGGAATTTATTGAAAATTGGCGGAAATATACGTTTTGTAAGAAAGTACGGGACGCCGTTAACGACTCTCGTTAGCAGAATCATACGCTTCTAAACATTAGTAGTCTCGCCTGTACTCTCCTATGAACATAAAGGACTCGCCTTTTCAATAATTAAACATTAAAAAACCTGCCCCTTCCTCAATTAATAGAAAATCGACTGCCTTATATTTTTGGACATTTCGTTGTTTTCGGTGAATTAGAAAATAACTCAAAATAGAAAAATTTGTGCTTCGCAAGTTGTTCCAAAGCTTATTACTGAGTCTTGGAAGAACTCTTGGGTTTTCCGAATAGTAATAAAATGTTTCAAAAAAGGTAAAAATTTTAGAAATACTCGCCACTATCTAGCATTACTGCAGGAAAAGATAGTTAAAAACAACAATAATTTGATAAACCACTTAATTTTGCTGAATTGCATTAATTATTACGTCACTCTAACTCTAGGTGAAAGTTTGACAAAAAGTGGAAAATTTCAGAAAAAAACGCATCTACCTAGCATTAATATATGAGAAAATATTTGTACATAATAATAATTTGTTTAAACAATTATTTTGGTTGAATTTTAGTAATTATCACCACACTCTACGTTCTAAATAAGAAGTAGACAAAGAGTTGAATATTTCAGACAAAATCCACAACTTTCTGAACATTATTCAACGAGAATATTATTAAAAATAATAATAAGTTGTTTACAAAATTATGCTCGTTAACGTGAATTAATTATTACCTCACTATAACTTAAAAGTAGACCAAAAGTGAGAAAATGCAGAAAAAACCGCGACTTTCTAACTCTATTTTAAGAAAAAATGACCATAAACAATAATATATTCTTTAAAAAATTTATTGAAACATCTAATTATCAGTTTGTTTACATTCCTTATTACTAAAATGAAGAAAACAAAGTAAAGGATGGAAGAACTTGCAAAGCACAAATCTGTATATTTTTAGTGATTTTCTAATTCACTAAAAACAACGAAATGTCCAAAATATAAAGCAGTCGATTTTCTATTAATTGGGGAAGGGGCAGGTTTTTTAATGTTTAATTATTAAAAAGGCAAGTCCTTTATGTTTATAGGAGAGTACCGGCGAGACTACTAACGTTGAGAAGCGTTCAAATCTGCTAACGAGAGCCGTAGACGGCGTCGCGTACTTTCTTACAAAGTGGATATTTCCGCCAATTTTTAAAGAATGGATATAAAAATTTTCAGCAATCTTCCTTCAACAGTGAATAACAAATGCCTCGCTGGAAGTTGTTTCAACTCTAAAGTTCCCTCCATACTTTTCTGCGCCAAAGCTAAAAA
Organism: Andricus grossulariae; assembly: GCA_011634705.1. Lineage (NCBI taxonomy): Eukaryota > Metazoa > Arthropoda > Insecta > Hymenoptera > Cynipidae > Andricus > Andricus grossulariae. The sequence continues at coordinate 162,008,771 of JAABKJ010007545.1, forward strand.
AACGTGCTTACCGCCTGGTCTCAATTTCCAATTAATTATTATTAAACAATTGGCAGTTTTGACTTTTTTCTTCATGTTGCAGGCATCGCTAGGGTATAGTGCATGTTTATACCAAATTTCAAACAGTTTGAATAATATTTGTCTCAGTAAATACGATTTATGCTTTAAAAAATGATTGAATTTGGGGAACATTTTTCCCCACTTTTTCAATTTTATTATTAAAAATATACATCGGGGAAAAAAAATTTAAATAGAAAAAAGTTCAGTTTTAATATTCTTAACAATTCAATACTTTTTTAATTTAATTTTTTGAACTTTAAAATTTGGATATCAGAAGACAGTTGGACAATTCTTTTTCACGTTTTCGAGCGCTCGCCTGGTTCTTGCATCCCGGCCTTCAATTACAGGTTATTATTATTATTATTATTATATCATTAAGCCGTTTCCCTTTCGGGGTAGGCGTGAATTGCTCGGTTGGAAAGTAGGATGGACGCATCGCCCTCATTAGTGCGACAAAGTCGCACAACGGGCTCGTCAGCCTTCGACATCATGGCTGGGCTTAAGCTGGTTTATTTTCTTATCAGGGTGGTTTCTTCAACTTCGCTGCCTCCCTATATGAAGCACATCTCATAGTCCCCGGCAGATGGTCAGTCTGGGGATTTTCTTCACGAGTGGCGCAAAGGAAGCACTGAGGAATGCTCATGCACTTCGCAGATTTGTGTCACTCCGTGCTGCACCTCCAGCATAACTTCGTCCTATTAGGACCCTTGCATGGCGCTGCTATGTGGTTAAAGCCTAAGCAGTTGTAGCATCTAGTTTTCTGCGTCTTTTTTCGGACTCTACAGGACATCCGCGCTACCATCAGATGGCTTGTCCTGAGAAGTCGCGATGCCATCTCCTCGTTGAGTTCTACATAGGCCTTGAGGTGTCCCCTAAAGGCCCTCTTCGTCAAGCCCACTTTCACTTTGTCCAACTTAATACCACCGAAGTGCACCTGGAGTACCTTCGCCACCTCTTCTTCGTCGGTTGTCGTGTGAAGATCGAGGATCTTGACTTCCGTTTGTGAAACGAGCTCACGTGCAAAGCTGCCAACACCAATCACCTTCCTGCCTGCCGCTGGGCCTACCTCGATTAGGACCTCTCCCTTCCTTTTCTCTCGCACACCCCTGATTTCGACACCAAGGGTGTCCGGTTTCAGCTTCTTTTTGAGGTCCCTAAGGACCGCGGCATAACTTGAACCCTAAGCCGGTTCTATTGGGACCGCCTGAAATCAAGTTCTCCTCTGCGGCTCCTTCCTCTTGACGCTTTTGGGTGCAGGTGTTGTTGGCTGTGCGTATTCCTTTTTTAGGGTTGAGGACACTACTGCTGTTGTTTGTCTTGTCGGCTTTTTCCTTTTTGGTTTGGTGTAGCAGCCTGCCTTAGCGGGGCTTAGTGTGGACTGTCTCTCTCTCTCGCTTCCTAGTATAAGTAGAGAGAATATCCAAAGTTTCTTCAGTCTAAATCTCGCTGTGGCTGGTCTTTATGCTGATATTGGTCTTTTTTGCATAGTTCCTTCCGACGCTTTTTCCGACACACCTTATCGCATCTTGGCGATGCCAATCACCGAAGTCGATGGAGCTTCCCAGTCTGCACACTGCATGTTGTACCTCGGCCTTTCCTTTTCTGATTGGCAGAAACTTATTTCGCTACGTGTCGCAGGAATTGTGCATCCACATCATTACTTCTTCCCAATTCTTCAGTGATTTAGGTCTCTCCTTCGTGTATCTAGCCGTCTGTATTATGTTATACTTAGCATTCGTCAATTCACAGAGGTCAAGTTCCTTCACCACGTCAAATTTACCTCCCATCTCCTCACGCACACTTTGATTTTTTGATTGGTTTGCTTAATGTTATTCCCACGAGTAGCTAAGAAAGTGTCGGTTCACCGCCGCAGAGCCCCGCAAGCGCGGGCAAGGTCTGCATACTGTAAAAGGCGACCTGATATCCTAGAGGCAGCGTTTGCAACACCATACCCTGGCGTCATTCAGTCTTCGACACGGTTGTTAACGCGACTGCAAATTGAGTTTTTTAACCGTATTCAGGAGAAACCCTTGGTACAGGGCCCCCTGTCCGAAACCCAGAAACGCGTCCTGTAGCCTGGTCAAAGGCTTTGGCTATGTTTGTTTGATCCACAAGACCTATTTTATTTCAGCCCTACCCTCTGTTTCCAGCGAGCATTCCCCTATACACCATCCAGGGACGCGACAAGTGGGGGTATCACCGTTATTTCACCATAGACAACTGCGGTGGTACTTGGGATAGTATAAGTAGTAGTAGTAGTATTAGTAGTAGTATTAGATGGGTAGTAGTATAGAGCAGCGTTAGCTCAATATTCATTCCAAAGCCAAATAGGAATAGCCACTTCCAGAAAAAATTCTTCAGACTGATCAGCTTGACCTCGTTCATGATAAAATCACTAGAAAAATAGTGAAACTTCACTTTAAATCGTAAATGCTAACAAAAAATCCTCTTTGTATCTTCGCTTGTATCTCAGGACATCACTGAATTTTCATAAGGTCGTTATCAGCTGTTTTTTCTTATCATTATCACCGTAACTATAAAGCATCTGCTGCCTGGCATGTCCGATTGTGAAGTGCGCTCTGTAATCAAATTTATGGTCTCAGGAGGTGTTGGTGTTCCCAAAATTCACCAAAGAAGATATACTAAGAGGACTAATGAACACTTGATCATGAAAAAAGGACAGAATAATGTTGTAGTAGCGATGCTTACTGGACACTGGTGATGGACGAGCGTGCCTCAGAATCAAATACCTGGACGCTCATTTTCTCGAATCAGAAGACTTTCATGACATGTCCTGCAAATCAGTCAATGCCTTCATGGTAAACACTGACTTCTGGGAGATAGTTGAATCTTAGAATATAGCATAATAGGTATGACCTATCATCAAAAAATTCTAATGATTTAAATATCTGACTATCGGTATGTCTGAAGACTGAGGGCAAGGTAAACTACAAATTAGTTTACGAGGTGAAAAAAATGGTGAATAAATTGTGAGATAAATGTCCC